>ONZK01001844.1:24738-43750 GCA_900322385.1 Pharnaceum exiguum | reverse complement strand
CAGTTGGGGGAGGGCAGCTTGTTGTTTTGCAGCTGGTTGGGGTGATTAAGCTAGCTGAACCAGCTATTTACCAAACACATTTTTTGGAACTTATCAGCTGGTTCTTTGGTCAAACCAACCAAGGAGGCACAAGCTGACCCAACAAGTTGACTACCAAACGGGGCCATAATATTAATCTAGCTAGTGTTGAAGAAATATTCTTTTTTTAACCACTTTTTCCTGTGTTTATAGATGTAAATATCAACACAACTAATATCTAGGCCATGTTTGGGATCACCGTGAGTTTTTAACTTTTAGTTTTCAAATATTTTCATCTTGGTAATATTGAAGCTATTTTTGAAATTAAAAAATTTAGTATTGTATATATTGTTATGATTTTGAAAACTGACAATAGAAATTTGAAAACTACTTTTTCTTATTTTAAGAACTGATTTTTAGTTTCGAAAAAAAAAATTAAAAATAAGAAATTTTGAAACGATCCCAAACAACACTTAACTTATTAGTGCTCAAAGCAAGCTGAACATTCTTGGAATTTCTTTCTTTATTACTACTGGTTGGAACTTCTTTTTTTTTTGTCAAAAACGTACACATGGATCAATTGACGACCCACACACGGCTAGATGATTTATGTTAATTAAGTGGAAAAAATATTATCTAAGGCAATTTGTTTTTTAGATAGATAAGTTCTATTGTATGTCATGACGCCTAGCTGGAACGTACCGTTAGTTCAAAGAGAGCTATCATGGCATCCTCATCTCAGTGAATTTGCGTTGAAGTCTATATTATCCGAGTGCTTAGCGTGAAGAGCTTAACTATTGACCCCAGCACGCGACGTCATGATATTCCCACCTTATTATAAATACAGTACATCCGCGGGACTTAGCTGGTGCCGATATTCAATAAATTTTATACAATGGAAGGGATAATTCCTTACGTTTATAGAGCCATAGTGCAACACAAGAATGACAAGCCAGGTACATTTCAGTCATGGGTAGATGGATCATCTCTTTCAGCTGCTTACACTAGACTACCCAGTGGTGAATCGGGTCGATTCGATCCACTTTTGGAAATGAATCTGATCAAGCCTCATAACCCAAGAGAAGCAATTAACTCGACCTGTCAAGTTGGACTGATGTCTCGGTCGCAATCTCCTAGCCGGTGCTTGGTTTCCCGGGAAGCGAATGGTACAGTAATGATCTCCCAATGGTCGTCATGATAGTACACTACGTGCTGGTTCGCAAGTGTTGGATCAACTCATGGCTTGTGTATTTTAGCAAATGCATGATATTAGGTGTATGGAAAAGCCAGAAGGCTGCCATACGTTTTCAACTCGTGCTGCCTCTTCTGCGAGGTAGATGGTGATGATTATATTAGGTATAATAATGTGTTGTGTATATGTCAGGTACAGTACTACTCCATACTGCTACAAGGGGCGGTATGCGGTATTAGTGTATATCCGTTCTTGGTCACTCTTCTAAAACTATATCTGGAAGTGTAAATAAGATATGTTACGTTTACTTGATACAAAGTATCAAGATTGCGTTCTAATAAAGGTTTTCAATATCAAGCTCATCAGCCTTTAATTTTCCTATTTGAATTCAGTTACATTTGATTGCTTCAATTCAATTTAATTCAGTACCTTCATATTAGTGAGCTAGCAGGCTTCGGTTATTCAAGCTTAGCTTGACAGTTCACTTCAGTTAGCCTAAAGCTAAAACAAAAGCTAAATGTGAAGATTAATGAACAATATTCCTTTTTATTCCTTACAATCACAATATCACATGATAGAAATTTCAAGCCGTAGTAATTGCTTAATGCTATGACAATGGATACTACTAGCTAGAATACAAATGTTGCGCGTTCCATTGAAATTCTAATCAATCCACAAGCTGCTATGGTGACTACTTCCTTTTCTGGTTAAAGATTATATTGTTACGTTCTTGCCAAATGGTATAATTAACGTGCGTGTGCAAGTGAGAGTTAGTCGTAAAAATCTTTTCTTTCAAGTTTCGATGCTTTCCACAATTCCACGGTTGAACTTGTATAACCATCTGACTATTGAATGAGTTTACATCCTGGAAGATGAGCATCATTCCATTTCAAAACATCATACCATAAACACAGTGAGTTAACACACTAAAATAAATCTTTTATCATGCGTTTTAGTATATGAACAACGAAAATAGCAATATTGGTTAACTAAATCCCCCTTCTTTGCAGCTTATCTTGGGTAGATAAAGAATGATGGAGAGCCATGATAGCTGTAATAATATGCTTGGGATAGTTAACTTGGTCACAGATACTATCTGTTTGGATTCTTATAAAGACCGTTTCCTAGTGTAACGCTAAAATATTATCAGTGTTACCTATTTAAAAAATATTTTATGTCAAAATTGAGTCAATTATATTTTCTTTTACTATGATCTTCTATAATTTCGACCTATTAACTAACTAACGTTTGTATCGATGCCTGAGATATATACTAGTATACTACGTACCATGTCATTAAAATTTTGTAATTTGATGAGATAATAATCGACATTCTCTCTCTAGTTTTTCTCTTTATTATAGATACACTAATGTTCTATCATGAACTCACAATTGATGGTCCTCATTTACTTTCCCCCCTTTTTAAATTTTCTATGGTTCTCTGTATGCATCTATAAAACTTGCTCAATTGTTTTCCTTCGATTTCATTATGCTTGCGTCCATCACACTGAAGAAGGGTCAAACAAAATATTAAGATGAGATTAGGTAAAACTAATTAAATATTTAATTAAATTAAGATGTGGCTGGTATTTTCAAGGCCTACAATGATCGGGCCTGCAAGAATCGTAATCGCGTGTTCTTTTCTTGTTGTTTTTTCTTTGTCTTTGATGAGGTATTTTCTCTTGTAAGATATCGATGGTAAAGTGTATGTAAACTATGTACGTACACCCTATAAAATAGTCCATAACTATACATAATACATTAATACAACAAATGCTTGGTTCGAATGGATGAAGATGAAACATTAAATTTGGCTTGGTCAAGTGTTTGCCTTTGTAAACGACCTATCTTGTGTAGAAAAAATTGTGTGCATCATCCTTACCGTATTTGAGAGGTGTGACTAATTATGAAAGGGGTTACTAATGACTACAAACGGGTTTTATTCAACTTTGTTTGTCATTAAATGACCGCCTATGCGTGTCACATGGGTGCACACAAGATTTTGTGTTACATGGACCCAAAACACTATGTGTATACATCTTTTCTTTTCTTTTGATGCAGTATACATCTTAAATTATATATAGCTAACTAATTAGCAACAGATTTGAGTGATCGGTAGTCTAATAGTCTCCATATGAGGTAAGCCTCAACAGAAAGAGGTTGTGCCACTTGCATATAACCAGGGACGACTTAGACTTTGTAGAGGCCCTGTACGGTAGCCGCAATTGAGGCCTCAAACTTGACGCTTTACTATAAATTTCGACGCTACAAAGCAACAATATATTGTTTTCGACGCTAAAAAACGTCAATAAATCGTTTCGGACGCTATATAGCGTTAATAAATAGTTTCAACACTTCGTTATAGACGCTCTAATGCGCAAAAATTTGTTTTGGACGCTTATGTATCGGCACTTTACTGCGTGGAAACTGTGTTTTCGACGCTTTTTACTGTCGTCTGAGGCCTTTTTGCGAGGCCCTGTGCGACAAGTTATAAATAACATTTTTTTTTGATATTTTTTAATAAGAAGCTTTTTTAAAAATAGTATAATAAATATAATAGTAAAGTAATTATTGGGTTGCGCCGATAAATTTGTGTTAGTGCAGTCCCTATGACAAAAATTTAAATTATAACTCCTAATTAAGCATAACCCAATTGACGCAGAATATATGAATCAATTGGGTTCAGGTCTAATTTTTCGATTTGAGACCTTGAAAAAATTGGGTCTTCACGTCGGGTCGATAAATGACATTTCTAGCGGTGATCAAATTATGGCTAGGTAGGGAACAACATTTGGGTGATAAAAGGGTCATTTTTGTCCAAGGGGGTGTTTGGCACACAACATTTAGCATGAGTAGTTAGCGGGTTTGTGTTGTTAAAATAGTTTTGACTATGTCAAATAAACTACTCTTGGACTTATTTGGTTAGCAATAGGATTTTGTCCAAAAATGCTCTTCAACGGAATACTTTTGAGGATATCATTTTCAAGAACATATTAACTATTCATTAGTATTTAGTATTGTAAGTGTAACAAACCATTCCAAAATGTTAATTACTAACTACTAATCAAAACTGCTCCAACTAACCGCTAACTACTACTACCTCTGTGTCTATTTGTTCTTCTTGTTTATTTTTGGTAGACATATTAAGAAAGCATGCAATTTACATATTCACCCTTCATTTTTAACTAATTACTTCAACACCAAAAAAGAAGGAATGGAATGAAAAGGGCATATGGCCGGGTTCATTTGGGCCAAAAGATAAGCCAAAAAAGGAAAACACAAGAATAAATTGACACATCCTAAAATGGAATACAATAAGAACAAATAGACACGGAGGTAGTAACTCCTGACCCCTCATGCGTTCTCCCAAATATAATGTAGTAGAGATACTGTAATATTTTTTTTGAGGGGAGATATTCTAATTACTTTCTTAGTACATAAAAGAAACTTTTTTTTTATTAGTACATAAAGAAACTTCTTACAGAAATTAGAAATTATACTCCGTATAAAGATTTGGATTAGCGTGTATTTCACACTGACTAGTGACTGTTGGGATTCTCCCGCTTTTTTCACTTTTTTCATTTACCCCATTCCCCAGTGAGCTACCAACCATAAGCAACTTCTATGCTCTTGAACATAGTACTCCGATCCCACCCTTGTACTACATGCATGCATCTGAACTTCTTCCTACAATGCAAAACCACACTCCGCTCTCCCTCCTACATTATAGTCTTCTTTTCTTTACCCTTCTTAGCTTCACTAAAGCTAACCTTCACTGTCCCTTCTGCGGCAAAATGCGTGTCCCTTACCCAATTAGTACCTCACCAAACTGTGGTGACCCTTCCTATAAGGTCCGGTGCACTAGTGGAAAGCTATGGCTCGATACGCTAAATGGTTCATCTTATGAGGTGACTGCCATCGATCCAAAGGTCCAAAAGCTGACACTCAAGCCACCGGGCTTCGCAGGAAAGACGTGCACCAACTCGGACTATCATAGCGGAGGGATATGGCTTGATGAAAAGGGTCCTTTCAACATAAGCAGTGAAAACACTGTCCTTAAGTTGAACTGCCAACCTCTGGCCTTCCAATCGCCTATGAATTGTTCCTCTAATAACATCTGCTTTAGGCATGGCTTTACTTATAAATCTATAGAGTACTTTACCACAACATGTGCTCGCTTAAATTTGACCTTTGTCCATCTGACCATCTTCCTCTCTAAGTTTGCACCTGCTTGATGAAGATCTTCGATCACTTACTGACTAATGTTGCGTTCATTCACTGCTGCAGGTATTTGAAAGAGAATCCGGATACAGCGAAAACCTGTGGAGGGACTTCTATTTGTTGCTCGTATTCAGGAGGCGGCTCCATGAACAAAAACAACATCAAGGTCACTCCGCAAAAATGTCAAGTCTACTACAGTTTCGTCGGGCTTCCAGTTGATACAAATTTACCAGTGAGCAAATGGCCAAAGCCGGCTATTGCGATCAATTGGGCATTACCTCCAGAGCCTGTCTGCTCCTCCGCATCAGACTGCAAGAATTTGGCTAAGTCGTCGTGTTTGCTGGATGGCCGGACTGGACAAAGAAGGTGCCTGTGCAATGCAGGGCAACGGTGGGATGCGGTTAATGGCATGTGTTCTAGTAAGTCACCTATGACTAACTTAATTCCTCTGGATTCACTTCTGATTAATCAATTGTGTCAGGTGGTCAACCATTTGAAAAATGTGAACTAGTATTAAGTTATGCTGCATTGAAGCTGTTTAGTTTTGCGTGCAAAATGACTTCTGAAATCAGATTCTCCTGATAACTTGCCTGCCTGATCACATTCACATGAATACATGACTGTCACTGGTGACTGTTTCCTGCAACAGAAATAGTATTAACAAGTAATCATTACTAATATCTTGGAAAAATCATATATTAATTAGATGATGGGTTCATAAAGTTGTTTCAGCAGACAATGTGATCATCTGAACCAAATTATGAATAACAGCTGTATTACTGCAGAGACGCAAATATTAAGCAATCAAAACGCAAGTGTCCATGCATTATTTATTGATCTAAGCATTACCTCGTACAGTACAATTCTCCCATTAAATGGGCAACAAAGCATAAAATAAGACAATGATTTACCAGTTGACCTCATAGTAAGATTTCATGGGTGGTCCATTACTTTCAAAAAGAAAATAATTAGTAGACAGATTACCAGCTCATCAAATAAAATGGTTTTCTTATGAAATGTAACAATTAACTTAATTAGATTGCTAGAGGGGGGTGGAGCTGAATGTGTTTACTCCGTATGAAATTCACTGGTTACAGTATTGAGGGGAATTTTAGGTTCATATATTTGCAAATCTCACAACACAGAAATATGACAGGCAGTTGCCTTTTTTCAACAAGGTTTCCAAATCATCTATAAAAACAATGTTAAATGAAAATAATCTTTCATTAAAGTCCTCAGACTTCAAACTGACAATGCTGCTGCTGATTTACAGAGGTGAAATGCGAAACAAAACGTTGCCGCAAACTGAGAAAAAGAAGGAAGACAGTTCAAGGTACAAAAACTACCTTCTAAGGCTTAACAGTTTCATGACGAATTCACCCAAAAATTTAACGAAACTTGCAGATGCGATTCTCCGTTTCTGACATTGACCTTTAACCTGCTACGGTGCAGCTTTGACTTGCACAGGAGGTGCTGTCCTGGCTATAGTATCTCTTGTATTCCTAGTATACAGCCAGCAGCAGCGCATCAAACGGGAAGCTCGTGAACAACTAGTCAAAGAGCGCCAATCGATTTTGAACTCGACTAATTTAAGTGGCAGATCAGCTAAACTCTTCTCAGCAAAGGAGATTAAAAGAGCAACATCCAACTTTTGTAAGGACAATGTGCTTGGATCAGGGGGTTTTGGAGAGGTCTACAAGGGCAAACTAGATGATGGCACAATAGTAGCTGTGAAAAGAGCCAAGGGTGGGAATACAAAAGGCACGGATCAAGTGCTGAATGAGGTTTCAATTTTAGGCCAAGTGAATCACCGATGTCTGGTCAAGCTTCTAGGATGTTGTGTAGAGCTAGAGCAGCCAGCTTTGGTGTATGAATACATCAGTAATGGAACACTCCACGAGCACCTGCACGAGGTGAACACTGATGATACCAAGCGAATACCCCTGACTTGGCAGCAGAGGTTAGTCATAGCTCAACAGACTGCTCAAGGTCTTGCATATCTGCACTTCTCTGCTGTTCCGCCCATTTTCCATCGGGACATAAAAAGCAGCAACATTTTACTCGATCACAAGCTAGATGCCAAAGTCTCAGATTTTGGCCTTTCGAGGTTGGTGGACATTGATGCAACACATATTTCCACTTGCGCTCAAGGGACATTGGGCTACCTAGATCCACAGTATTATCGCAACATGCAACTCACAGACAAGAGCGACGTGTATAGCTTTGGTGTAGTTTTGTTGGAGCTTCTTACATCACAGAAGGCCATTGACTTCAACAGACAAACTGAAGATGTGAGCATTGTCACATTCATGAGAAAAATGGTTAAACAGGAGAGATTAATGGATGCTGTCGATCCCCATCTGAAGGAATCAGCCAACAAGCTAGAGCTTGAAACTATGAAATCCTTGGGAAATTTGGCGTTGACTTGTTTGGATGACAATAGAAAGAATCGGCCATCAATGAGGGAAGTGGCCGAGGAGATCCAATATGTGCTTCATATTCTGAACAATAAAGGTCCAAAGTCGTGAAGAACAATGCATTTCTGTATGCCGAGTTTGTTATACAGACCACCTAAATGTAAAAAGAGTTCGACAATGAAATTTTACAGAAAGTTCACTGCAATCAAATAGCTGCATTATGACAAAGCAGATTCCATCCCAAACACAGGCAAAATTTTGAAAGTGCGAAAATCAGTCCATTATAGCAGAAGAAAGATCTCTTTTCTGCTTCTCTACAACCTTGTCTGTGCTAGGCAAAATATTGAGAGTCTCTTAAAGAGAACAAATTAAAAATTGTGAATTCTGGGTTTATGTTGACATGTCATATAATCCTCTGACATGAAGCTATCTTTCAACCTCTTAAACAACATGGTTCTGCTTGTTCAAAACAAGGACACACAAAATGAGGATGTGCGTCTCAACCTTGTAAGTTTTCAGTATATAAATTGGAAGATTTAATTCATCAAAGAAATAGTGTGAACCTACTTTCGAGTTTTGTAAGAATTCGTAGTAGCTACAAAATGTTAGAAGTAAGAGACACTAGAGGTTTCAGAAAGTGAAAGACACAACCGTTGGGCAACTAGACATTATCACTTGATTCTTGTAGCCAGGTCTAACATATCCCTTAAGAGACAATATTGCCTTCGGCAAAATCTGAGGTTTGAAGATACGATATCTAAGATCTCTCCAGTCCAAACAAAGATGGAATGAAATAAAGGGCATTGTTAAATGTGAAATAGAAGAGCTTCAGCTACCTTGTGGAACTGTAACTTCTTGAAGGACCTAAAACACATCGACGCTTGAACAATCCTAGTATCACGACAAACTTTTAAACCTCGGACAGTATTATATGGATCGCTTTAGATCTCAATAGAAACTGAGACATGTGATTGTGTGCCTCGTATTTGTCATTCAATTAAACAAACCAAATTAAGAATCCTACAGTTGTTAAACTAACAAGTCATTAATCCTACCTTTGTTACGATCAATAATCCTACATTTGTTAAACTGTTATGAAGCAGAAGAGTCTATCAGTCTATGGCAACCAGTTAATTAATCATTTTTGTACTCTAACTGTCTGGAAGTAAATTTTATTTCTCGATTCTTGAGAAACTAATGTGCACAAAATCCAAAACAAAGATAGCACGCAAATAATAAGCATTAACAAACCAAGGTTGGAAACAGCAGATCAATCAGAAAGGGTGATGCAGGTACCTTAACCAATGACGTTTGTAACGCACGCAGGCCAGCTGAAACCTCCAGCTTGTAGCTTCATTTGTCATAAACCTTAACAAAAACATCCCAAGTTTCCGTGGAGCTGGCCGCCACCCTTCACACCCAAACCCATGATTAGAAAAGCACCAAAACACCAAAAGTTTAGCATGTATGAATTTGTGCAATATGGTTGGTGCAATCACTTGTAGCAGTCTCAACTGACAGAATCAATGAGGGATTGCAAGCCATGTTTACTACTGTGGCTGAGGCTCTTAATACTGTTAGTAGTTGCAGAAAAAGTGACAGCCACACATCGCTGTGCAGACTGTGGAAAAATCCCAGTACCTTATCCATTAAGCACATCACCTGAGTGTGGAGACCAGTTGTACAAGGTTAGGTGCACTGGGGGAACATTATGGTTTGATACTCAGAAGGGATCGTCTTATATTATCAGTTCCATCTCTCCGCAGAACTACCGGATGATTATCCGGACCCAAGGGTTCTATCAGAATAGCTGCATTGCAGCAGATATCAAATCTGAGGGAATCTGGCTTGATGATAGCTTACCCTTTAACATCACTGATAGGAATACCATTCTGAACTTTAACTGCACAAAATACTATACAACGATAACAGCAATGGATTGCTCATCAAGTAACCCTTGCCATACTTACATGAAGGAGAATGCAGTTGCAGCTATGAGTTGTGGTAGATCACCTTACTGCTGTACATACACAACTGGCGGCTCCAAGACTGCTTATAGGATTAATGTAGGTGCAGATGATTGTTCATCATACCAGAGTTTTGTCAACTTTGATGCTTCTTTGCCCGTGAGTAAGTGGCCAGAGCCAGGAGTGGAGATACAATGGGAACCACCTCGTGAACCTGTTTGTACCTCATCTTCGCAATGCAGTGATTTGGGTAATTCAACCTGTTTACCGGACCGAGCAAAGCCAGGGCAGAAAAGATGCTTCTGCAAGCCAAGGTTTCAGTGGGACCCTAGCAGTGGAACATGCATCAGTTAGTGATCGTTCCCTTGATAACAATTTCTTTCTGTTGGAAGTTCATAGTTTGTAACTTTTTGTGTCTTTTGCCGTGATTAATTTAGAGGACCTATGTTGCAAGACACATACACACACACACACAATGAAAAAAGGCTCAATATATGCAAAATTATGAAAACTAAAGACGCTTGTTGTGAACTTCACATATAGGAAAAGAGAACAAGGCATTGATATTATCTTAGGTATGAACTGACAGCAGCTTACCACACTTTGCAGTTAAAAAGTGCAAACGGGGAAAACGCTGTCCTAGTCCCATAAATAAAAAGCGTCTCTACCAAGGTATGTCCCATAAAACTTCATCCTTTTTCTTGACCGGGCGAGTAAAAGTCTCAATGAATGTGAAGCACTGTAATGAAGTCTGCTATCTCAGCAACATAGTGTTGGGTGTAGGTTTGGCAATTGCAGTAACTGGAGTCATGCTCATAGTATTTTTTGTAATACTAGTGCACCAACACCAACTGCACATCAAAAGAGAAACCCAGCGCAAATTAGTGAAGCAGCGTGAAGAGATATTAAATGCTAATAACAATGGCAAGTCTGCTAAACTTTTCACCGGCAAAGAGATTAAAAGAGCAACAAGCAACTTCTGCAAAGAAAACCTTCTAGGGGTTGGTGGATTCGGAGAAGTGTTCAAGGGTATCCTAGATGATGGTACTCTAACAGCAGTGAAACGAGCGAAACCTGGGAACACTCTAGGAATGGACCAACTTCTAAATGAGGTTCGTATCCTGTGCCAAGTTAATCACCGGAATCTTGTTCAACTAGTGGGATGCTGTGTCGAGCTAGAACAGCCAGTACTAGTATATGAGTTCGTACAAAATGGCACACTATTTGATCACTTGCATGGGAGGCTTTCTTCTGAGTGTGGGGCACTGACCTGGCAAAGGAGAGTCTTAATTGCTCAACAGACGGCTGATAGTCTTGCTTATCTCCATTTTTCCGCTGTGCCACCCATTTTCCACAGGGACATTAAATCCAGCAACATTTTACTGGATGAAAAGTTTGATGCTAAAGTTTCAGATTTCGGTCTATCAAGGCTTGTCGACTCTGGAAAAACGCACATTTCGACTTGTGCTCAGGGAACCTTAGGGTACCTTGACCCTGAGTACTATCAAAACTACCAGCTAACTGATAGAAGTGATGTTTATAGCTTTGGAGTTGTTTTACTGGAGCTAGTCACCTCCAAGAAAGCTATTGACCTTAATAGGGATGATGATGAAGTGAATCTTGCTGTTCATGTTAGTAGATTTTCAGATAAAGAGAGGATGTTGGAGGTTGTTGATCCAAGACTGAAGAACAAGGCCAGCAAGTTAGAAGTGGAGACAATGAGAGCGATGGGGCTTCTTGCAGTAGCATGTGTGGATGAACAACGGCAAAATCGCCCATCAATGAAAGAAGTTGCAGAGGAACTTGAGTATATCAGTAGCATCCTCGGAAAAGAGTCTAAAGAATTCTCAAAAACATAGCTCATACACCTCATGATCAATTTGTTCATAACAATCGAATCGGGTTTTCATTGTATTCTGGTGTATCCAACTTATGAGCACTAAGTGCATTTCCTGATAAAACATTCTTTACGCAGAGCTCTCGTCTTTGACTCTTATATGATAGTATGATCAGTCATATACTCATATCACAGGGCAATTTGAGGGACACTGCTTTCACGGCAGAAGGCGGTTTCGTCAATGTAATAGCACTTCACTCTTAACACTAAGTACTGTCCTACTACAATAGGGTTACAACATTTCTACTTGTTTTTTGTATTTTTTTGAGAACAGTTATTTCTCTTCTCGCCTACGGGTCTCTAGACGTCAATTGGAGTACTTGGTTGGTTGAAAGATAGCCACTTGGTCGCAAATCTATTCAATTGGATTTAGAGAGCCGGTTTTGTGCTGATACTGACTACTTGGTTGGTTGAAAGATAGCCACTTGGTCGCAAATCTTGCCGCTCTCTCTCAACTTCATCGTTGGTAAGTCCTCATATTTGACCCTCCAGGTTCAATCTGGACAACCACTCACCGAGGTTGCGAACAGAAAATACAGCGATCTCCATAACAAAGGGCTCTCAACAGAAAATAAAAGAACTTCATAATAAACGATCCGATCCCTCACCCTGTCCTGTGGAAATCTTCTGCACTTCACTCGCTCTGCCTAAACAGACATCTCATCTGGGCACATGGTGATTTTGTTTCAAATATTATAACTAAGCAGAAGAGAAATAACTCTCATGGGCATATCAGCGCAGGTTACACATCTTAAACTACAGTACTTGCTCATTAAAGGAAATCAGGATCGGCATTCTAACATACTCTCAAACTTGCGAGATGTCTCTCATTCATTCATAAAAGTTTGCGAGATGTCTCTCATTCATTCATAAACCCGTTGCCATTTCCAAAAGAAAGTGTGACAAAATTAACCTATGCAACGCGCAATGCGGGGGCAAAATTACAAGGAGTGGAAGAAAAATGAAAAGGGCATTTACATGTGGGGTGATTCTATGTCTGCGCCGAAAGCAGTCGGGAGGAGATTGGCTGGAATATGATTACTTCTGAAGTTAGATGGAGGCCAAAATCCAAAACATCAGATGAGAAGATATGGCAATGAGAAACCAGGTGACGAAAGCAAAAGTTACAGACAGCTGATACTTGCCGCAGGGAAGCTTCTCGGTTCTACAAAAGCCAAGGTCCTTGGAATACAAAACCACAATTCCAGCAGAGGAGCAAGCAGCTGCTAGTGATAAAGTTGCTGTCACCTGGTAAACAAAAAAAATTATTAGAGCATGTTATTTTCATGCACTAACCACCAAATAGTATGATGAAATAGAAGAGATGCATTTTGTTGCACTTCATCGATATTTGAACTAGCTATACGTCTAGTGAAATCCGCATAGAAGTCCAAAAATATATAGCAGGAAGATAACTTCATAGAAAAGCACTGCAGTTCATTCACCAAGAAGCTCTATTCATTCAGAACTCAGAAGTAGTTCTTTCCTTTCCTTTTTTGGGTTTTAAGCACATGTTTACTCATGTTCGCACCGGGTTGAGTGTAATGTGCTCCAAGCAAGCAAGCAGTGTCCCCCATTCACAAGATTTGAACACGAGACCAGCTTAAGGGATGAGAGTGCCGAGCAAGTCACATCAACACTTTCAAGTAAATCATTCAGTCAAAATACGTGTACTCACCTTCACCAACTTACGAATTTTGTAGGTGTCATCTTCTCACCTTTGCAGGTATTACTTCGAATTCGTTTTTGGCCATGTTAGCCTACCTCCATCAATTTGGCATAAAGGCTATCATTTTCCCACCTTTAAACCGAAGCGAATAAAACAGGAGATGATAAGATCTATTCTTCCAATAGAGACTAAGATCTTTTATACTTTTTTCTTTCTTTGGTTCCTACGATGTTGGTTTTTAGGTTTGTTGTGTGGAGTGGGAAGAACTGGATGGCAGCACCAAATGAACCTTTCTAGAATTCCTAGCATACACAACTAGTTTGCTTATCCTGGCAAAGATAGCAGTCTTATTGTAGGCAACAATCATCATTGTAGTTTGGAGCAGATGTTTTATCTACTCAACAAAAAGAAAAAAATTAACCCCTAGTACCTGTGTGGAATCCTCTGAAAAGGAAGTTATCAATGTAGTTATAAGGAATGTAGGGGAAAGGAAAAGAATGGGGGGAGGGGGGAGGAAAATCATCAACACACGCACGCATGCACACACCACACACATGCTTCATTGCAATCCTCAATTACCATCCTTTACTTGGATCATTTTTCTCCACCTTCTCCTATGTCCAACCATTCCCTCGTCAAGTAGAGCTACATCCAACTTAACCACTCTCATCTACTTCTTACGAGGTTTCCCTCTACCCCTCATTATTTCTTCACTCCCCCAACTTTCTATCCTTCTGACCGAGCATCTCTAGGCCTTCTCTTCACATGCCCCAACCAACGTAAGTGATGTTCTCTCATCTTATCTTCAATAAGCGCTACTCCAACCATCTCTATAATCTTCTCACTACGCACCTTATCCGTCCTGTCATCCATGGCCGCATACATCTTAAATGGGCTCCTTTTACAGCCAAACACTCTTTACCATACAACAAAGCTGATCTAATAGCAGTAAAGCTTTCCTTAAACTTGAAGGGTATGCCTATCACAGAATACACTTATTGCGCTTCTCCATTTCAACCAACCAGTCTTTACCATATAATCAACATCTGTATCTAGTTTGTATAATAGACCCCAAATATCGAAAGCAATCACTGAAAGTACCTTGTCATCCAAGGTCTGATCCACAACCGCAAATTTGCTACACTTGCACTATATATTCCGTCTCAGTGCGGCTTAAGTAGAAACCATTACTCTCCAACATATGTCGCCACCTCTCCGGCTTTGCATTAACACGTACCCTTGTCTCTTCCACCTAGACTATTTCATCTTCAAACATCATATACAACGGTGCATCATCCTAGATACTAATGGTCGCCTCGTCTAAAACAAGTGCAAATATAGATGGACCCTTGATGTATACCAATTCTAATAGGAAACTCCTCCATTGACCGCACACAAGGTTGTATCATCGTCGTCACTCCCTCATACAAACTCTTTACAATATCATTATACTTTTGCGACACTCGTTTTATGGTCAAAGCACACCGTAGCACTTCACTAGATATCATACGCTTTCTCGAAATCGATGAACCTCATATGCAAAACCTTCTTGAGATACACCAATTGCCTCAAGAGTAGAAGAATATTTAAAAAAAAAATGGAATTGTTGAAGTGTTGAGAGTTGAGACCAAGATGCAAAATGCAGTAAGCACAACTTCAAATGCTAACAGCAGATCATGTTTAAGGAGACAGAATGGTTGCAGTATGTTAAAGATCAGTAGACCAGGGGCAAAGTTCCTTCTATTCATATCTGGCAGCACTAAGATTGAGCAGGTGATAGCATGACCATAAGTAACAAGTCCACTACCTCCACTACCCTACTCAAAAGGATAACTATGTCATGCATTAACAACACTTCTTGTCAGTAAAATAATGTTTTCCAGAACAGCGGACATATTCTCAAGGTACTCATAAAAGTGCAGGAAATAGAGAGGGGCATAGGGAAAGATAATTTTAACAAAATTAAAAGAGGGTGTACATACCCAATCACCAACAACGAAAAGGCTCACTAGGACAGGACTTAGCAAGTCTCTCTTAATCCTCAGGGCATAGACATCAAGACATGCAAGACCAAAGCTCCATAGTACTTGTAATCCCATAGATGCAATTAAGTAGCTGAATGAAACACACAGATTAGAATAGAATAATGCAAAAAAATTAGGCAGCATCTAAAATTAGGAGAGGGAACATGAAAAACGATCAGTGAAATCAAGACAAACTGAGTCATTTCTGCATCAGCCTTCAGCAGTAAGATAATCATCACAAGTCAATGCTCAAAAAAAGGGCCTAGGCAACCACACCAACTTATACAGATAATTTAACCATACATGATACATGAAGCATAAAGCAGCTTTAAAATTATCAAGTTAAACATGTCACTTGGTTTTCTTAGAAGCACCAGCCTACTAGTGTACCAAATTCTTATACCACGTTATTTTCAACGCTCATCAAACATGCAAGCTGGAGGTGGTTCCAATCTACCAGGATATTGGTGTACCTTCAATGAAGCAAGGGGGATGATAGAAGTGAGCTGTTAATGGTGAATTGGTGGTAGCTACCTTCACCCGTCCTTGGGCTTAGTCTTGTCGTGAATAGGAAGGAGAGAACCAAACATGCTGGTGCTGTCTCTAATTGATCACGATAGCATGCTGTGGAAAAAGCCTTTGATTGACTCTATTTAACTTTCTTTTGAAGCTCAAAAGATTGGTAATTTGCAGTAACATTTGACAGCTTATTTGGCCTCTTACAAAGGATGATTGCTATATGGATGCTAATAAATACTAAAAAGAATATGGACGCTATACTGTTAAAAATCCGCCTACCACCGACACTCTGGAGTCAGTGTGAAACATCGGTCTGCTAGCTCTTCAAGTGGGTCTGATGTGTTACAGCAGAAAATCTGGAAAACTGATGCACAATAGGACTTTCTTTCGCAAAATGCAAGGGGCTATTGCTCAAGCAATAGCTAATTTGAAGTGTTAAAAGTGTAAGTTTCCATACGAGTGGGCCTGCACTCTTGCCCTAGAGAGTACAACCAATATTTTTTGATCCAATGTCCCTTTGCGAGGAGAGTAAGGGATGATGCTATTTTAGAATCCAAAGTGTGGCTAAGAGCAAAAGATGATTCTCTGTCAGCATTGGCGGGTATTTCAAAGGTCAGAACCCTCTAAGGAGGTCAACGTTGTCTGTGTCTTGATATTAAAAGGGATATATGGAATTATCACAAAGCATGAGAGGACACCTACTCATCATCTAGCTCGCGCATCAGTTCTACAACCAATATGAAGAGGCTACTATGGCTTTGCAACCAACAATTAAGGTCAAAATAATGCGCACCTGAGATCATCTCTAACACACTAAAAAGCAGTTCTGTTTTTCTCTCCACCAATGGAAGGACGCACTGCGCAGAAGGGAGATTTCTCGAAGCTGTTTCTGCTTAGTGGGTAAATTAAGGTTAAGTGACATGGATATGAGAGAACATATCTTTCAAGACAGAATTTTTGATGCTTGACCAACAAACACCTTCAAAAATTAGTTAAGGGGAAGGCATATTCCCGCTACCCATGTTTTCCTACTACAAAAGCAGTCATTAGATACATTATCTCATATTTTGACCATGGAAAAGTAATCTCAAACTACAGGTTTCACAAGAGCAATCTGGATCGAAGAGATTTTCGCTATTACACGGAACAAAAACATCAAAACAATTCTACCAAAAATGTAGGGGAAGAGAGAAAAACAGTAGCACATGTAGTGGTATACAGAATTCATTTACAAAGGACTTTGGCATAAAAGAAAAGAGTCCCTTGTAAAAAAGAACAAAGGAAAAAATTACAAAGGCGCAAGTTTTAAGGGGAACTGGATTGAATAGACGGAATAAACTAGAGGTACAGACGAGGATTCCAACATATTAACCACAGAAAGGTAAAGGCAACCTGGAGCAAATATTTCTTCCAAAGTTGTCAGCAAGGTCGGATCTTTTTTCCATTTAGAGGATTGTGCAGCTTTATTTCCGTTATTATACCCATGAAAGATGCTGAATGAACTATCTGGAATCACCATACACATTGATCAGCCACTAATCCAAGTTCTTGACAGGCACATGGCCACGTCTAAGTTTCAGCTTTGCAGAAGCTGATATCAAACCCCAAAGGTCCAAAAGCACAAGCTATGAGTTGAAGTTAAGGCCTACAGCCTCCAACAGGGCTAACTTCAGCTTCTCAAAAGCTGAGACTAGGCTAGAGATTATTGAAAAGAGGAGAGGATATGGAGAGAAATTCAAGGGATAGGCTAATTTTCTTAAAGAAGCTTGACCTAACATACCCCAAGGAACTTTGTTGAGCACCAATCGTCTCCCAAATGAACCCTAAGGATATGTCTACTTCCTATTGACTTGAGAAGCAAATTTCTCCAAAATCAGCTCAATGCAGCTAACACCAATAACAAATTCAACCTGTCTCATGATTCCACAGTCTTCTACACATACATTCCCCATTATCAAAAAAAAAAGACAAAACATACAACTTTGCAAGACTTCAAACTAAGAGACTCATCCATTGCTCTTCATGCCCTACACGGCTACAAACTAAAACAGCAAAATCAGCTCAGCTCTACACAGAAGCATTTAATTTATTCTTTAGCAACCAACCAAAATGCTACAAACAGTCTGTCCACACATCTCTCCATAAATACCAACAACAAAAAACTCTACATTCACAACAGTGTAACAATATGCAGAAACAAACTAATCAAAAACCAACAAAAACCCAATAACAGAAAGCACATTTCCAACAAAATAAAAAGGAAAAGAAAGAAACTTGTTGTAGTTACCAGAAAGCAGTGTAGTTAGAGAAGCCAGCAGCAGAGACCATAAGAGCAATAGAAGAAGCAGCAAAGCAACACTGTCCTAATCTCAAACCCAACCCTGTTTTCGTCCCTGGACTTCCTACAACCTCCTTCATCCTTCCTTCCTTCCCTTCTTTTACACTCCACTCCACTCCACTCCACTCTCTCTCTCCTCACCTGCTCACAAACCACACAACATCTCAATCTCTTCAATCTTGCATTGTTTTGCAAAATCACAACTGGGTTTTGTAGCTAGCTTGCCATGCTATGTGGGTTTTTGTTCTTTTTCTTTAAGGTTGGGAGGGAGCAAAGATCTGGTGGATGAAGTGAGAAAATGGGAAAATGTGTCAGTGGTGAAAAAGATGTGTTTTTTCTTTTTTTGGTTTGGTTTGGTTTTGGTTTTGCTTAACAAAAGGTTGTTAAGTTGTGTTGTTATGTCAGCTGTTAAGAAGTGTTAATGAGAGAACTTTTGGGTACATTGATTGGAAATGTGAGTTCATAAATTCTTTGGGTCTTTTCTCATTTTGGTTAATTCTTTTTTCTCATTTTATTAAATGATGTGTCAAAAATGGTGTTTTTCTAGTTTGAGGGGATTTTTTCTTTTTTAGTTATTTTTAGGGTATTTTGGATTTAACCATCAAAAAAGTTTAAATTTTTTAAGAAACCAGCTAAAATTGTTGGTTTTTTTAACAAACCACCTAAAAAAGGTTCTAGTATTTTAACAAACCACCTAGAAAAATGAGTTTTTTTTTTAACAAACCACCTATAAAAGTTCTAGTTTTTTAAG
>ONZK01001844.1:0-14137 GCA_900322385.1 Pharnaceum exiguum | reverse complement strand
GGGGGGTTGTTTGCCTGTTTGGTATGGTCTAATTTCTTTATCATAAATATGAAACTTTTTTTTGGTTTACCACGAGGTTTCATTAAGCCCTTTAGGCTCAAGGTTATCCCCGCTCGCGGTGCGTAAGTGTTGCTAGCCAGAGGGAATTTTTACAAATGATGGGAATTTTTACACATGATGAGAATCGAGTACAAGACCTCCTGCACATTAGATCATACATACATGTAAACTCAATGGAGCCTTACACAGTTACACCATTGAGCTAACCCAATCAGGTTAAACTTTTGATAATTGGATTGAAAAACTGTGATTGAGAAAGTTTTAAGGGCCAACAAAGTAACAATAGCCTAGAGCATTATTTGTAAAAGTTCACAATTACTGAGAGGGGTTTTCGATCAAAAAAATAATTATTGAGAGGGTTTGAGTAATAATTGCTCAAATTACCACCATTTTGGGCCAGTGATTACTCTCCCTGATCGATCAATCACATACCTTAATCACCACATCTCCAATTCTCCACCCTCATATTTCTATATTTCATTCCTATTATCCCTTGAGCCAACCTAGACGAGGTTCTAAGGAAGATTTTTGGGTAGAACTTGGAGAAGCAATACTCTATGTAGAGGAGTCCCGTTCTCGTTGGCATGTACGTGTGATCACATACATAAAACAAAGAGAGAATGTGGACGATTAACTCTTCAAATTACAAGTTTATTAATAGTAGGACTATGTTTCATCTCCAATTCTTAGGTAGACCGGGTGTAAATGTACACGAGTTAGTTACTTTCGAAATAATTATTCAACCAATGTTAGAACTTTTTTTTTAGATTCATTCAGTTATGTAACAATGTTAATATTATACTCCTAATACTTAATTAGAATAATATGATTCTTTAATAAAATTCAAAAAAAATATACTATTATCATTATTACACCCGTACAAATGCATAGTCAAGCTCTAGTAAGCCTTGTTTGGTAGGTAGCTTACTTGGGCAATTTGTTGTGTCCTAACTGCTTTGACCCAAAAACAAACTTCTTAGATCTGAAATTATATTTGATCTGAAATTATATTTGGTAACATTGCAAGCTGGTTTAGCTAACTATTCTTACCAAGCAGTTGCTAATTAACAATCTACCCTCCTGGTTATCAATTGGTCAAGCCAGTTAGCAAATCCAGCTCCAAACCCATTGTTCCCAGCTTCAACTAGGTGCTAAACAAGTCCAGTATCCCATCTTAATACTGCAAAATGCGTACGAAGGGTAGTACTTAAGCATGAAATTATAAAAAGATTATTTTTTGGACATCAAGGGACTTTTTTGGTGGTTCCTCATTTCATAATAATTTAAAACATAAGGTAGTTAAACCCTCAAATGATTTGAAGGGAATTTAACCAAATCGTTCTTAGTGAATTGATCCTGATTCATTTTTCTTTATTTCTTCTTTTTATTGTAATTGATCTTGACTCTTGTAGGATAACCCTAATTCTAACACAAAAAATTGTGTTAGAATTAGATTAGGTATTAATTACTTCTCGGGTATATGAAACTGATTTACAAATTTTCTAATTCTAAACTACTCCTACATCTTGGGCTTTGGTTAATCTATCGTCCAGCTGTCTTGGTCTTCCGGAAAGGCGAAGACAAAAGCCCCCTTTTTACAAAAAAAAAGAAAAAAAGAAAAAAAACTACTTTTTACATCTTAATTTAGCAACAAAAAGACCAAGGAGTAGTTACCTCATAACTTTTGTTCTCATTTTACTTCTCCCTCTAAAAACAACACATTCACATCCCCCCTCAAACCACTCATTTTTCGAAGGCGAAACGATCATTCATTGAAACTGCAATTCAAGATGGGTGAGAAAAGCGAGTACGGACCAACCCATTTCGAACTGAACACTGGAGCAAAGATCCCTTCTGTTGGCCTTGGCACCTGGAAGGCTGAGCCCGGTGAAGTTGGCCTAGCTGTTACTAATGCTGTTAAGGTCACATTCTTTTTTTAATCTTTTCTTTTGCTCTCGTTGATGTATAATATTCGCATCTCACTATTTATTTATTTGTTAATCTACCCCTCGTGGGTTTGTCGTTTTCTGGGTTACCTTAATAAAATAAAATGTTCTTATCATATTGTCTCGATCTAGCTTAGTTACAATATTCATTTCTGGTCTAAATCGGGATTACGTAGTTTGTTAGTCTATGGATCAAATTAGACGTACGTGTTATTGTAGACCATCAGTTTGATCTTTGCTAGCCGACCCAAGTTAAGTAAAGTCGAGACCCCGAGAAAATGTTGTTATCGTACGTTGTCATCATAATGCCCAATTGCCCATTAGACAGTGGTACCAAATTGGCAAAACATGCTCTTGTTTAATAATTAATCTAACGGGATTTAAAAGTGAGACAAAAAATTATGGGTTATACGGAGTATATATTTGTGGTTTGTCAAATACTAATGAGTAGTGCATGTGATGTGATGTGCAGGCTGGGTATAGGCATATTGACTGTGCTGCTGTTTATGCCAATGAGAAGGAGGTAACAACTTCACCTCAATTGTTTTTTTTACAATCAAACACATTTATGATCAAATAAACTACGAGTATGAAAGTAATGAGTGTTCAACTACCAATTTTAGAAGTGATTTGAGAGAAATGGAATGAAGTACTGGAGTATTAAGCGTTTGTTTCTACATTTGGTTTGAGATATGGAACTATGACCACTTTCTACCCTTTATTCTCTTCTCTAGCTTCTCTGGTTTACTCAACATGGCAAATTCGTAGCATTTCATGGCATTGGGACAATTTCTATTTCATGTTCATCTTCTTAGGGTAATTTCCTGGACAGAGTCTTCAATTGAATAAGAAGGGTCAAACCATTTTTCTCATGATGGCATACTTCATATTTGTATGACATGTTTGTACTGTCATATGTGTACGCCTCTCAGTGATGTTTCTGTTATCTGCTTCAGTGTTTTCTTGGATTAACATTAGTGAAAAACAGGACCAAATTGTTCTTTACGACTCTCTTTAAATGCCACACTCTCATCTCTGTTGTTGCTTGTTTTTTTTTTGTATGTGTGTGTGTGTCTGAGTAGTAGATATGTGACACATCATTAGGCATATATTATGCAAGCCTTGTTGTGTTCCTCTGCAGGTAGGAGCAGCTCTTCAGGAGTTGTTCAACAGCGGGATTGTAAAGCGTGAAGAACTTTGGGTGACTTCAAAGCTCTGGTGAGAGTTCTTTCATATGTAATCAGTAACTTAAGTTGGGGAAAAGGGTTGTGTATGTAGGATACCAATCTGTCCTCAACTATTCGAAGAATATTTGTGCTATATGGAAATATGACTAAAAATGGTTTAATTGTTATTGTTTTGGTCTTCTTACTTGACTTCTCATTGTTATACTGGTTCAGGTGTAGTAATCACAATCCAGAAGATGTTTCGAAAGCATTGAGCAAGACCCTAAAGGATCTGCAACTCGATTATATTGATCTTTATCTTGTATGCCTCTTTACCTACCTCTCTGCATATTCTGATCTGTTATTCAACCACAGAAGCTACAAACTAGTATGATTATATATTTGGAATGTCTCCATGTCAATCATATATAAGCATTGACAATGACAACAACAACAACAACTCAGTATTTTCCCATCTAGAATAGGGTACATATAAGCATTGACCATTCCAAGGACTTAAAGGCATGTTGTATGAGATATTGATTGAGCAATTTGTTCCTCGTAGAGACATAGACCGGTTAACAGAAGAAAACCAACAAGAATACAGGGAGCAGATAGAAAATCATAATATAAGCAATTTGAATTACTCCTGCAATTGGTTTTATTTTTGACAAGATAACTCTTGATTAATAGTCTTCCTCTGTAATGCAGATTCATTGGCCAATCAGAACTAAGCCGGAATCGCCTGGTTTTGGTGCTGATGTTATGCTTCCTTTACGTTTACCAGAAACATGGGCAGCAATGGAAGGTTTATATGCCTCTGGCCAGGCACGCGCTATCGGAGTGAGCAACTTCTCAACCAAGAAGCTGCAAGATCTTCTTGCTTTTGCCAAGGTGCCTCCTGCTGTTAACCAAGTTGAATGCCACCTTGTTTGGCAGCAACCTGGCTTGCATAACCTGTGCAAATCCACTGGTGTTCATCTCTCTGTAATGTTCTATCTCTTTTCTAATGTCACATTTTTATTTTGGTCTATGTGAGGTTGCCAAGCTTGATGTTCATGTGTTCACTATTTCATTTCTAGGATTCATCATTCATTTCAAACCTGCCATGGCCCATGTGTAATAAGCATGTTCATGCCTAATGCTTCTGATTTTTTTTTTGTGGTCTAACTTGGTGCAAACATATCTCAATTGAAGGGACGTTTCTTGTGCAGGCATATTCCCCGTTAGGATCTCCAGGAACATTGCTTAAAGGAGAAATCTTGAAAGAGCCAGTGGTACTTGAGATAGCTGAGAAGCTGAACAGAACACCTGCACAGGTGGCTCTTCGATGGGGTATCCAGAGTGGTCATAGTGTTCTTCCAAAGAGCGTGAAGGAGACGAGGATTAAAGAAAATTTCAATATTATTGACTGGTCAATTCCAGCAGATTTGTTTGCTAAGTTCTCTACCATTGATCAGGTTCGTCTTCGTGCTAAATTTGCTTACTACAGAAAGGGCACTGAGACAAAAGAAATAAATTCCTGTTCTAGTCTCAATGGTGTAACTTGTAAGTATACATGCACTCTGATTGAATTACAACAACCTTTATTCTTTTGTTTTTGTTATTTCAGAAAAGGCTTCTACGCGGGGACTTTGCAATTCATGAAACTGGGCCTTATAAAAGCGTGGAAGAGCTTTGGGATGGTGAAATATGATGAAGACGTGCAATAGATTTTGTTCAAGTCCTAATCCTCTAATCGTTTCCTTTTATTTTGGTTCCATTTGCTGGTCGATTGATGGTGGCCCACATTAGCGATTAATAATTTTCAGAAATATTTTGAGAAATAACAGTCAGTTGTTAATCAAAGAGTAATAAAGATATTTTTATTTTTTTGATCAGAGTAATAAAGATATTATTGTATGAATGTATGAAGTTCTTAGTATCTCAGCTAGTCAGCCTAGTTTATGCCCTTATCAAAGTCCTTTGAACCAACAAAAAAATTTAATTGCTGACAAATTGAAATCTATTGACAAGGTCGATCTTATCTCCCTATTACAAGGGCCAAAGGGCAAGACAAAGATGTTGCCCTTAGCGTAAACTACCCTGCAGAAAAATAAAGAGAGATCAAACAACAAGTTGTAAACGGATTAAAAACTAACTACGTCTGGTCTAGTGGTAAGGTTGTCACTTGGGATCCTTGAGGTCCCCACCCCCCTCCTGCATCCTTACCTTCGGAAAAAAGAAGTTATAACCGGATTAAGAACAAACTAGAAAAAGTATATGCCCTTGCTCATAACTTAATGGACTTTTGCACACAATAATCCCTACTTGACGCCGTTATCCGAGAATAATCTCTACTTCAGAAATTGCTCCGAATAATACCTACTATGACCCTTATCAAAATTCCATTAGTGCCATTGAAAATTATTATATTCTATATTTATTTATTGAGCTAAATAAAAAAAAGGCTTTTCATAGGCGCTCATCTACTTATTTTTTGCTTCACATTCCAAAGATCACATTATAGTTGCAAGTTTGCCACCGCTACAATATCTACAATATTATGAAATTCAAAATCGAATATTTTTCCTTTTTTTTTCTTCTGAGATTTTAATTGTAATCTTTGAAAATCATTTAAATAGGCTACATCTTTTTTTAATAACTAGTATATATGGGAGAAGTCTTATTTTATTTTTTAAAAGAAAATAGTTAATGGTCATATAATTATTATCGGTACTTTTACGTCCAAGAAGTATTGAATAGAATTTATACTAGTTGCTAAAATATTATTTATTTTATGATCGTTATAACAAAATAAGATTTCTCTATTTATACTAGTTGTCAAAAGTATTAAATATAAGGTGTAACGCATTTTTGTGATCAAATTACGATAAATTTCACATAAGATTTTTTTTTAAAAGAAATAGATTTTGAATTTCTTTATAGTACTGATAGAATGGGAATCATGGTGACGGAGAAAACCACTCATGTACAAAATTTGGTATCTACAGTCCCTTCTCCAAAACATGCTAAAGTATTGTTCAAATATTTTGGGTAAGAATTGTGTGAATCCGTTTATAGATGAGACTAATTATTAATGACCCCACGTTTTATAGATGTGAATCCGTTGGATTGAACGTTCGATGAATGAATTCAATAGATCACTTAAGTTTTTGTGATATATAACTATCTTGAACTTTATGATTGCAAGCTCATTTAATTATTTTTTTCTTCTTTTAAAAATACTCTTATATATTTTCATGATGGAATATACAAATATTTGATTCTTTTAATTTTCTTTTCTTCAAAATAAGACATCTCTAAGATGGCACTAAGGTGAGAGAAATTCTTGTTTTAATATATATTATATGATAATATAATATATTACATAATAAAATTTATTATATATCATAATATATCATATGATAAATTCTGAGTTTAGTTTAATTTAGTTCATTTCAGTTGATAGAAGTTGAAAAGAACATACCCAAGGTTAGTTTTCTTTTTCTTTTTAATAAGATATTTCCTTATTTTCATGGTGCATACATGTTAGAATTAGAATGTGGCACATGGCAAGAGAATTTGCAACAAATAAGAGTTCCCATCATATTAATTAATTTATTAATTCAGTTTATCTTAACTAGTAGGAGAGAAGAAGGCCACTTAAGCTTGTTTCTAACAAAATCATAAAATAATTAAACAAATCTTGATATTTGTAATTCTGTTAAAGCTAGGTTCATGTCTTCTCTTTAAGTCTAGTACTACACAAGCAGCCTCCAAGATATATTTTCTCGCTCGTACATATGCATGCACCACTAGCCTCCAAAATATATATCCTCTCCGCCATCAAACAAACAAATCATTATATCATTCTTGTTCATTTCCTTCATTTTAAAAGTATGCTCCACCATCTTTTTCTTCTGCTCAATCACGGCACTTTACTACTATATTGTTTCTAATCGTTAAAACTTCTTTCATTCTGCCTTCTAATCATTAGTTACGTTCTGCTTAGCTTTCCCGGAAGCTATTAGGTCCGCTACGTTTGCATTGTCCTCTCATTATTTGAACTTTCTTTTCATGCAATTCTCTGAGCTTTCAGGATGTTGTAATTTATTGATGATTATAATATAAGTTCCATTTTAGTTCACGTTATTATTGTCATATGTGAATGTATCATTATCTAATCTTGAAAGCTATCTTGGAATATCTTTTATCTAACTTTTTCATTCTTTTATTTTATATGTTATAACACCATGGGTTTTAGTGTTGCATGTGAAATTTTGTACTATGATTATATACTTTGATGTTATTAGATATTTAGGAAAAAGAGTGGAGTGGGGATGATGTGATAATGATGATGCTAATAATTTCTTGTTTTCTTGGTATATGTACGAATGATGTTAATAATGTAATTGCTCTTATATTACTCCCTCTCATCCAAAATAAGTGTCATTCTTCACTTTTGCACAAATATTAAGGGTGTAGTTAAAGTTTCAAATTTAAACCTATTAATTTAAACTACTATTCCTAATGTGTGACTAACTTCATACAATTCCAACAATTGTATTGGAAATTTATAAGGGAAAATATGGCTCAATTATACATTGAAAAGTGAATGACATTTATTTTGGATCAAATATTTTTGTGCTTGAATGACACTTATTTTGGATCGGAGGGAGTATTAATCTTTTACTCCCTTTAATTTTTCATGTCGAATTCAAGCACTGATGACTCGTAAAGTACCATCAAAGGTGTGACCTTTCATTTTTGTTCTTAAAATTAGTTGTGATATTGATATTTTGCATGTATTGGCTTTTTTATATGGAACAAACATGTATTATAAGTGAAGTGATTAATTTATTGGTAATCACATATGGTTAAGTATTTCACAATGTTAGATGTTTTTTATTTTTGATGGCCACAATGTTAGATGTTATGTTTGAAAGGAATTTCTCTGCCTTTGTCTTTTTTAAAAAAAATTAGTTGTGGTATTTGATGTTTTGCATGTAGTGCGCTTTTATTTTTAATATGGAACAAACATGTAATATAGTTAAAGTGATTAATTTATTGTTAATCACATACGGAGTATAGTAGAGTGTTTCACAATGTTAGATGTTATAATTGAAAGGAAGTTGTTATGCGTCGTGATATAAGACTCATTAAGTTAGTCTTAGACCAATGTTAGTGTTCATTTTCTCTATTACAACACTGTAGAAAGACAAAGATATATGATGTTGGTGTGACTTTGACTGAGCGTTCATATTCTCTACTACAAAATAGTAGAAAGACAAATATTAGAATGAATGTTGTAGTATCTATTATTAGATGGCAAAAGCTTACTATTTCTTTTGTTTTCCTGTTGGTGTATGTTGGTTTATGGATCCATATAGACTCTTTTACTGGCAACGTAATAATCAGACGGGAGAGTTTGCCAAGTGGTGAGCAGTCTAGATTCAAAACAGAATTCAATGAGAAGACAATTTTTGGCAAGCCATGGTTGTGTTGTCTTGTGTGAGAACAAACTAGACGGCGAGAGGTATGCTTTGAAAAAGATTCCGCTTAAGCATTCATTCGAATATGGAGTTTGATAGGCTCAAAAGGGAAGTTCAAGCTCACTCTATGATGGATCACCCTAACGTGGTTCGTTTTTGTTAGGTAGGTATGTCAGTTGCAACTAACTACAATACTAATATTGTGTCATCTAAATATATATAGTTTTGACTTACTACCTCCTGTATTGTTAACGTAGGCATGGGTCCTTATCTGTACATCCAACTTGGGTACTACAGATTGTACATACGAGATTTCGGTCCTACTTTGTGGTGTTATAGTTAGAATTTTCTCTTGTATGTAATTATGAGTGAGCATTGATTTGTCTGATTTTCCTCTTTAGCTCACTTATGCAAGTCCATGAAACCCTGAAGAAACCCTTTTCACTAGAAGACGGACATGGATGGAACATTTTCGAACAGGTTGTGCAGGGATTGGATCACATCCATAGCCACAACCTTTCTTCTTTTGTTTTTGGTTATTTCAGAAAAGGCTTCTACGCGGGGACTTTGCAATTCATGAAACTGGGCCTTATAAAATCGTGGAAGAGCTTTGGGATGGTGAAATTTGATTGAAGAAGAGTAGTAGAATTTGTTCAAGCCTAGTCCTCTAATCGTTTCCTTTTTATTCTGGTTCCATTTGCTAGTCGATTGATGATGCACCACATTATTGATTAATAGTTTTCAGAAATATTTTGCGAAATAACAGGTAGGGGGTGTTTGGTTAGCTAGACAAAAAACCCATAAATGTAATGGTATCAGATTACGTAACCCTTACTAAGTGTTTGTTCGAGCAATTTTTACCTTAATACCGTTACTATCAGAAGTGTTCCCATGAAATTGTTACCGGACCCTTTCGTATTGTAAGTTTGTAAGTTGTAACTGATCCCATCAGGCCACCATCTATCACTTCTCCACATTTTTTTTTATAAAAAAATAAATTTTATAAAACAAATGTCAAATGAGCCTTAAAGGACAAGATGTCCTTCAAGTTTAAGTGATAAGGAGTTACAAAGAGCTCCAATTGCGTGTACAGTTGAAAGTGGATAATCTTAAAAAGCCCCTCCAGACTTTGTCCAAAAAGAAGGTAGGAACTCCACCCTCCTCCAAATGAAATCAATAGTATGAAAAGCCTTATCAAAAACACGATTGTTACCACTTCTCCACATGTTTTGCACTTGCTTTTCTTTTCTCTCTTCGTTATCAAGAGTACCTTAATTCCAGCCACCGTAACAGCCACCAACCATCCGCTGCCCCTTGACCCTTATGTTTCCGATAAACATGTAACACCCCGCCCTTTGGAGGTCTTCCCAGGAGGTCACCCATCCTAAAATTGCAGCACATCAAGCACACTTAACTGTGGAGTTCTTATGAGATGGGCTTCTTGAAAAGAAGATGCACCTTGGTGGTATAGGTAGTCCTATCAATCCTCTTAAATGGCTCATTTTTGGTGCGTGTCACAATCACGCCTACTCAAAGAACGCAACGTCCCCGTTGCGTTGACGGTCCCATTTGCGGACCAAACACAAGCCCAGAACCACCCCCTAGGCAGCGGCTGACCACGCACTCCTTTGGCCCTCATGTGGGTACTACTTTGGCATGTCAGCATGTGGTCGCAGGGCGCTCTGATACCATTTGTAACACCCTGCCCTTTGCGGCGGAGGTCACCTTACAGTCTTAGTCTTGGGACTGGCCCCACAGACCACCAGATGTCCTTCAAGCGGGCTTTGTCCTCATTCACCCGCACCTTGGGAATGACTTCCTAGGAGGTCACCCATCCCAGAATTGCTTCACAGGAACCACGCACGCTTAACTGTGGAGTTCCTATGGGATGAGCTTCCTGAAAAGAAGGTGTACCTCAGTCGTATAGGTAGTCACATCAATCCTCTTAAATGGCTCATTTTTGGTGGGTGTCACAAAGCATCTCCATCTTTTTCTCTCATCTCTCATACATAATTTCATTACCATTGTTGAATCTTGTCTGTCGCTGCCACCAAATTTGTCGACGCCGCCTCATTAGTCGCTGTAGCTGACGCCGTGCCTTCGTATGTTGCTATCAAGGGGCGTTGCATGTCGCTGCCATTGCTCGGCCTCCTCTCATCTCCTTCCCCACCTCCACCTACATCTACTTTCTCTCTCTCTCTTCAGCAATTAAGAAAAGGAAACAAATATAAAAAAGCTTATTACGTTACATGCAAAACATGAGCTTGAACCAAACAAGAACCCAATGTAACAATTGGAAAATATACCGTCCTTGTCAAAAAAAAAAGGACATTAAGGAAATAACAAGGATAAATTTAAGCCTTTCATTTCTTCTACTTTTAAGCAGCGTGATTGATTTATTGGTTCATTTTCATTTTCTATTTTATCTTTTCTTTTATCCCAATATTATCCAAAAAAAAAATACATGAAAGAATTCATTATAATTTTTTTTCCCGTAAATTATTAATAATAATAGTTACGCATCTCGTGTTTGGGGCTAAGTTCACTTAGAAATTTGTATGTTTTTGTACTGACAAATTGAATTTGTCATTACAAAAGTTACGTATTATAAAGAAAGTGGCGCGAGTGCGTTGTTGGTAGTAATTATGTTTTTTGTTGTTACAAAAAGAGTACGAATTTCGTACTGTTTTTTTATAACTACATATTATATAGTTGATAAAATAATGAAATATTCTAGGGACAAAAAATATAAAGAAAGGTTAGCCGATAACATTTAAACTTGTACTGAGTCTTGTACTGACAAGTCTTAAATTGTCACTACAAAAACATGCAAATTTTACATCCTCGTAAAGAAAGAAATTATCGATACAAATATGTACTTTTGTCACAATAATTATTTGAGCTAATCTTGGATGAGAGACATAATTCGTAGTTACTAAACTTTGATATTGTCACGACAAAATGTGTAAAACTTTGCGAACAACGGGATATCTAAGCCAAACACAACATTGCAAAAAAAAAAAAAAATCACGTATAATAAATATTTTGTCTAATATTTTCTGGGTAAAAAATATATGATAAAATCAAGTTCTACTTTAATTTCTGGCCTCATTATATTGATCATTTCCTACATCAATTATGCTCCATCATCTTGTGTTTTTCTCTATCCCTTTTTCTATTGCTTCCAATCATTATAATTTCTTTCTTTCGTCCTTCTGATTTTCTAATTGTTGTTTTCCTTTGCAACTTTCAAGGGGGTTTCAGATTCTTATTTCAAGATCGACAATCATTATGTTCGAGGACAATTCTCAGGATTATCTTCAAAGGTCTATAATTATATAATATTCCCTCTATTCCAAATTAATCTTTCCGCTTTCCCTTCGAGATGTTATTTATTAATCTGATCCTCTTCTTCTAAACTGAGTAAGAATAAGTTTGCCTTAAAAAGAAAATTATATCATCCAATTACTACACCTAATCCCACTCACTCACCATCACTCTTCCATGTGAACATATTTTTTTATTATTACTTATATGATAAGGGCACAAGCTAAGGGGCACTAAATTTACTTACATGAAAGCAATTTTCTTAAGTTGTGAATTATTTGTAAAGAAAAAGATTAATTTAGAACGGAGGGAATATTAATTAAGTTGTTTTAAAAGTTATACCAATTCCATTTATTTTCGAAGTACTCATCAATGAAAATGTCTTTTGTAGCATCCATAATTTGGGAAAAACTCTACAAACCCCTCGACAATGATTCAAACATTATTGTCTCCATCTCCTTCTATAATATAATAAGAGTAGGTTCGTTTTTTTGGTCCATCGGGTCATTTTAGCATTCTCCCATAGTTTGCAACTAATAAGAATTCCCTTTGTATTAATTAAGTTAATTAGGTTTATTTTAACGAGTTGGAGAGAACAGAGCCACTTAAACTGGTTTGAAAAAAATCATAAGAAATAAACAAATCTGGATAACTGTAATTCTGTTAGAGCCATGTGTGCATGTTTACCCTTCAACCTAAGTACGCAACCAAATTTATCTACTCGCTCGTACATATGCACGTACCTGTAGCCTCCAAAATATGCACTCATCCTATAGTGTTGTACGTAAAAAAACGTACACCTCTCTGCCATCAAACAAAAGAACCATTATATCATTCTTGTTCATTTCCTCCATTATAAAAGTATGCTCATATTACCTTGTTTCTCAATCACTTTTCTATTGCTTTCAATTGTTAAAAGTCTTTTCTTTCTTTCTTCTAATCATTAGTTATGTTCTCTTTTCACAGAAGCTATTAGGTCCGCTTGTAGATACATGGGCGTATAGACCCTTTGCACCTTCCCGCTAGGTGGTTTGAATGTGGAAACTTAATAGAGTCGCCACCAACTATTTTTTATTAATGGGAAAAAACAATTGGAAAACCTTTATAATAGAGTTAAATATAATAATGTAATCATAGTAGAAAAGAACACTTGCTTGCCAATTACCCAAAAAGGGACAAACGTAGGAACAAACCGAAGGGACTATTGACAAAGCAAGGTTTTACTCAAAGGAACTGTTAACCATAGTTGTTAGATTCGGGGGCAAAGTTTCACCTCTACTATCTCAAAACAACCCAATATTGTGCGTTTATACCTTTCGGTCAAATTAAAAACCTAATGCAAATTTATTTATTTTAGGTGATGTCTTATAGCACATGCAAGAGTTTTTTATTAGTCAAGTTTACACGTAGAAACCATATTCCCTTTAAGTACATAATCAAGTTAATTAGCTACATGACCACTTTAGTTTAATTCAATTTACAACTAATTATAGGTGATTATTGAAAAGACAATGAGTAAATGAAAAGAATTTTGTTGAAGGGAAAGAGAGGAGTAAGGTTTGCCTACATTACCTATTTGAAAGTCTATTTTAAGACTTTGAAAGTGATCTAGATGCGTGCAAAGCTTGAGAAACATGACTTTCTTGTCTAGATCTTCCTTGACTATTGACAAGGATGCTTGGACTCTTAAAAGGTGCTTAAAAGATGCTCGGTTAGTTCTTGATTATGTTGAAAGGTGCTTGTTTATGTGTTTTCCAGAGTTTTTGGTTGATTTGAGACTAAAAGAGTGTAGTTTTGTGAAGAGTAGAGTGAGATTTATGTGGAAGAGAGTGTGATTATGTAAATAGGAGGAGAGAAATTAGCATACTAACGTTGCATGAATGAGGTGTCTTTTTGGAGTGGTAGGAGAGGGTATTTATAGTGTCAGATGTGAAGAACTTGATTAGAGTAGACGAAATCTTGAAAAATATAGGGTAGATTGCGGAGAATAAAGGGAAAAATATCACGAATATACAAAACATGACCCGTTGTAGGCACAGGGGCCCCAATCTAAGGGAAATGAATCCACTTAGACTAGGTAAACCCATGCACCTACCCACTAGGTAGTTTGAATGCGAATGCTATGTGAACAGAGCCGCCACCAATTTTATTTAAGCACGCATAC
>ONZK01001838.1:715-17663 GCA_900322385.1 Pharnaceum exiguum | reverse complement strand
CCCCCCAAAGAGCCCCCCCCCCCCCCCCCCCTCTCTCTCTCTCTCCCTCATGTGCTCTATGTAATTTGGCCTAATAAGCAAGTATATTACCTTGTGCTAAAGAAAAGAGAAAAATAAAAGTGCGACAAACTGAATATATTTTTGTTGTTTTTCTTATCTAATTAAAATATGATAGTTTTCAATCCATTTTGATTAAGAATTTGTTATTATTGTTGTTTTTGTCATAAACTATAAGATCATTGTCATCATCCTTGATTCAAACCGATAGTTATCATCATCCATGATTCAAACATCATGGTATCTAAAACATAACAATTTATATCAACCTTCAAATTCCTGGTGTCTTCTTGGGAAATTTGTTGCCATTGCTACAACTAAAGAATTCACATCTTGATTATCTTTGGTCTTTAAAACTATAGTTAGGACTAGTGTTATCCCAAAAAAAATTAAATAGGTTCTTTCGAATTAGACGAAGAGTAGACTTGTCTGTTCGAACGAGTAAGTTTAATTCGGGTTATTTTTTGCCAAGGTCTCTTTTGGGTCGAGTTGTTTTTAGGGCCAAGTCGATTTTAGTCCGAGTTTGTGTCAATACATCGGGTCATTAATGCCTTTATATATATATAAAATAAAAAAATTAAAGTGAAATTGCATAATTTTATTTTATTAAAACTATGTACAATTTCTATAGAGAATTAAAACTTTAAATTATAGTATTTTTTAAAATATTCTTTTTTTTTGTCCCGAGGTAGAGAAATGTTAGGGAGCCCTCCTCTCGAGGAAAATCCCTAACCTATCAGCCATAAGAATGGCTTAAAAATCTGAATTAGAAAAAGGAAAAGGTGAAACACTGGTAGTAGAATGTGCAATTTTTGATAACCAGTCTGCTGCTCTATTAATCTCACGGTAAATACTTTTTATAATGTTATTATTGTAAAACAGAGTCAATATAAAATGAAATAATATGAGTAGAAATCGACCTAACCGGTGCCGTTTTGATTGTTTTCAAGCAAAAAACGAAACCTTAACTAAGTTTTTATCTAGAGTGACCCAACAGATCGACCTAACCCAAATGCAACTTGGCCTAAAAATTTCTTGGCCTATGGAGCATGTTAAATTTAATTATACAAATTTAAGTGGAGATTTTGAATAAAATTTAGAAGTTCATGTTCTCATTAATATTTTAAGCATAATGTTATACATGTACTTCCCTCGAATTCATTACTTGAACTTCACCAATGGCATCCTTCAAGGTGTTCACTTAGTACAATTGAACAAGGCCCGCCAAAATTTTACTATATGGTATATAACAAAAAAGGGACTACATAACAAAAAGGAAAAGAAATCCCATGCTAGCTTTCCAACGTTGCAAAATTATTACCATGATATTCCTTTCATTCAATTAGACAATGCTAGTCAATCCAAATCCCATTAATTTGTTTGTCTTCCTCTCTTGTATTTTCCAATTTACCCTAATTTTAACACCTTTAATGTAATTCATGCATCTCCCATTTTTTATGTCCTAAATATGATTATTCAGTCCTAAATAATTGTCATTATTTTACACCTCTTCTTATTGATTCAATTCAATTTTCACTCCATGATTCAACTTGCATCACTAGTTATATTTTCTTGATGCGAAAATATAATTTTTGTTTTCCCTATTAAATGACATCGTTATGTTTATGTTGTCATGCATCCCAACAATGTAGTTTGCTTAAAAATGAAATTAGTTAGCTCTTTTATTTGTAATAGAGTTACGAGTTTATCTCATAGTAATAGAGAGTGGTTAGAAAATGTTTACAAAAATGCATAATAACCTTGTGAGAGACCCTTCCTAGAAGGTAAGACCACTCCTTATTATGGTTGTATATAAACAGTTTTGTTTTGATTTATGATATACAAATTTACCAATCAAAAACAAAATGTTTATGTTGTTATTATTGTTGCTTTGTTGGGTGATTGTTTGTAGAGAATTACTAGTGAGTTTTTAAGTACATTTTGTAGAATGTGTTGGAAACTCAACTTATAATCGTAATGCTTCTTTGACAATGAAACATAGACGGTTATTTTCATTAGACCCTTATTTTGACTCTTAGGGCCCCAAGTTTAATCTTTGAAGAGGCCCAAAAATAAACGAGACAACCATGTACTTCACCATCAGAATAATTATTAAATATAAAAATTCATAAAAAATATGCAATTGAAACATATTTTGCATGGCGTAAAAATAACTAAATAGAGATATTGCCTCTTGTCTCACCTTTAATTGTCGATCAAATTGACCAATGAGAATGTCAGCGTACTGAGGAGGACTATACAACTTACTTGAAGGATAATGTTCTGGCATAAAGTAATTGTTAATGAAGTCGTTGTTGCCGATATTAACAGTGTAGAGGCACTTCATGAGTTTCTCCTTTAACGAGCCTTCCTCTAAGAGATTCATATTTTGGATTGTAGCTAAATGATTTATAAGTTGTTGGTCCATACATATCCTTTCACCCTGTAACAAAAACTGAAGACAAAATTAAATATTAACATAAAAAAATAACTAAATGATTATTCGAGAAAAGCCAAATTAATATATTTATGAAAGTTGTTTTGTACATTATGTATTTGTTTCTTGTACAACATTTTTTCTTACTTTACCCTACCTTATATTTTTTTTTTGGAAAATGGTTAATTTTTCATTGATGAACAACCATTCTCTAAGTAGAGCATGTGGCGCCAAACCCAGGAATACATACATTTTTGCAATCCAAAACTGCCAAAATAGTAACTAATGACCCAGAAAATGGAGGTTTTTAAAAGATAAAAAACATGCGACTTTTAATCAACAGTTAAATCTGCAAGTGCAAGAGCAATACTTCATCAGTCCTCGATCTATCACTAAAAATATTTTTATTCCTCTCCAACCAGATGTAGGATTGGTAGTAGTAAGATATAGCCTAACTAGTTTATTTGGCCATTGTTTCTCCTTATTTTTTATGTGGTGCCATTAGGGCTGTAAAAAAAACCGGACTAGTCAACGCAGAACCCTGACCGGACCGATTTATCAAGGTCAGGTCCAGTATTCGGTCGAAGGATTGAAAAAATCTTGTCCAAAATACGAACAATTCTATTCTGTCTGGTGCAGTCCAGTATCCGGTTCAACCGCATTTTATAATTTATAATTATTACGATGTAATATTAATTAAATTTGAAGAAAACTAATATTTCATGGTTATCGGTATGGTCCGGTCCGGATCCAAGTTTTTCCTGTCCAATTCGGTTAGGTCTTTGGTATTAACTTTTAGAAAATCCGGTCAAAATTCGAGCCCAGTCCAAAACTGGTTCGGTCTTGTCTGGTCTAGTTTTGCCTTGTTATACAACCTTAGCTGCCATCAAAGTTTAGACACCAAAGAAAGAATTTTAGAATTTGTAAACCTAGCTAGTCCAAGGCTTAAGTTTCCAAATTAGTTTACGTACAAAGAAAAGGTTCGTTGACCGCATGTCTGACCAGTGTTCAAGTCCACCAAAAGCTTTGCGCTTACATTCGAAGAAATTGGTATTCCTTTGGAGGCCTCAATTTTTTTTCAAGAAGAAATTCCTATCTACCATTCGAATTTAAAGCATTTAAGGTATATTCTGGAAGGGAAAAACATTGCATAGTGTATCTTGAATCAATTCAAGATTGGACTAAATTAGAACAGTTCACCTTACTTTACAGCCCATCAATTTATTCTCAATTGGGAGTTATTGATCAAATCTTGATAATCTGCTATTTCCGGTCTCTTCACAAAGAGGGGGCACCCGAGATAATTTCCTACCGCATTACTTAACGAGATGTTGAATTCAGACACAAGCATATTCTTTCTACTACTAGAAACCCATTTCGAAAACATGATACTAGATTTGTGAAAATTAATAACTGTCCAAAATGGGTCAATGTATTCTTTAATAATTTAGCAGAGGCAAGATTAGGCTATCATCCAGAAAAAAATGCTGGTAAGATTAGAGACTGTGGCATAGTTTGACTCCAATTCCAATTTTTTATTATCTGCTAGCCTAAAAAATTTTGTTCCAACCACATTCATTCACAAAAGGAACAAATAAGGAGATAGAGGATCACCTTTTCTTAGACCTCCGGCAGCCTTAAATTTTGTCGGATTCATCATTAACTAAAGAGAACACGGGATTATAGTCACACTCTTTATCCCAACCAATTCATTTTGTACGGAAACTCATTCTTGTTAATACCTTGAAAAGAAAATTCCACTCAACTCTGTACGTCTTAGCCTCTTAGGTTTTCTCATATCTAATTTAACCGCTATCCAACTTGTTTATTCTTCGAAGTATTAAAGAGGTTCATAAACTCATGATACAACATCATGTTATCATGAATAGATCTTCCTTGCACAAATTAACCTTGATTAGGCGTAACAAGATCCCCCAAAAGGGGTGGAGACGGTTAGATATATTCTTAGTAATAATTTTCATATATAATAGAATTACAAATGCTAATTGGTCTAAAATGATTATCAGACTCTAGACCAGCTTTTGGAATTAACTTGATAAATATATGATTAACATATTTAAGAAGTCAACCATTATGAAAAAAAGATTTTGATTAGAACAAATCTCTCACCCAATAATATCCCAAAATTTCTGAAAAATGCGGGCCCAAAACTATTTGGGCCGAGTGCCTTATAAGAATTCATCTAGAAGATGACATCTCAAATTTCCAGGTTCGTGACATCTCATATAAGTTCACTATTGATATTATCGATTATAGTAGGATAAACGTCCTATAGATCAGGAATTGAGGTTGCCACTTTGGCACTCTGAAATCGTTGACTAAGGGCCTGCTCTCCGCAGTTTCTAAAATCTTTAGTTCAGTTCATTTCAGTTACTTTCAATTTACTTCAATTCAGTTGACTTCAGGTTTTTGCAGTTCAGCTTGTAACTAGTGAACGTAATAAGTTTTGATCCCGATATCCATTGTTAGTTATTAGTATATCAATGGAAATGTCTCAACGGCTTCTAGGAAAGAATTTAATATGTGTATTGCGTATGCTTTCAATGAATTGATTGAAAGATGTAAGTTATGGAATGATATGATGAAGCTTAGCCTTCGTAGTCAAAAACCCTTGAGGATAGGTGGAGACTTTAATAATGTTCTGAAAGTAAATGAGAGAATAGGATCTCTGGTTACTTGGAATGAAATTAAAGATTTGAAATATTGTGTGGAATTTTGTCAAGTGCAAGATATGCCTAGCAATGGTTCTTTTTTTACCTGGAGTAATAAGCGAGGGGGAATGAATAGAGTGTATAGAAAGATTGATAGGGCTATGATTAATGATGAGTTTATTGATTTATTTCCTCAATCTAGAGCTAATTTCTTACCTGAGAGTTACTTTGATCATTGTCATGTATTAATCTCTCTTTTTGCTGACAATGAGATAAATAAAAAGCCTTTTAGGTATTATAATATGTGGAGTTTAGTTGTGGACTATCATGAGAAAGTTCTGCATAGCTGGAGACAAGAAGTAAAAGGAACTCCAATGTTCAGAGTGATGACTAAATAGATAAGACTGAAGTCTGTTTTTCACTTACTGAATAGAGAAAAATTTAGTGATGTTGAAAAGAAAGTCTTGAAAGCAAAGGAAGATTTGATATACTGTTAGAAAAAGCTGCAAAGTTCCCCTACTGATACTGTCCTGATTGATGAAGAAATTTCACTAGCTAAAATTTTCTTGATACTGAATAATGTAAGAGTGAGCTTCCTACATCAAAAGGTCAAGCCAATATGGTTGAAAGAAGATGACCAGAACACATCTTTCTATCATTCCTGCATTAGGAAAAGACTATCAGAACAGAATCTGCTCAGTGAAAGATGAACAAGGGAATGATCATACCTTTGTAAATGGAATAATGAAGCAGACTTTTCTAAACTTCTACATCAAGATGCTAGGTACTCTTGTGGAATCTAGAAGTCATGTTAATAGCTATGTGATAAAGAATGGTCATGTCTTGAATGAATCTCACAGAGCATTGTTATGTGCTCCTTTCTCCTCAGAGGATGTCAAATTAGCCATTTTATCCATACCTAATATCAAGGCGCCTGGCCCTGATGGATTCTCTAGCAAATTTTACAAGGACAACTGGAAAATCAATGGTCCTGAGGTATGCATAGCTGTACTGGAGTTTTTGAGAACATGCATGCTTTTAAAAGAGGTTAATTGCTCTACTCTCTTTTTTTGATTCCCAAAATTGCTCATCCAACATCTGTGAGTGATTTTAGACCTATTGCATGTTGTAATGTTATTTACAAATATATCTCTAAAATGCTCTGTAGTAGCCTGAAATGTGTGCTCAATGATATCATATCTCCCACACAGAGTGCTTCCATTGAAGGGAGGCAGATTGTTCATAATGTCTGGATATGTCAAGACCTAGTGAAACACTTCAATAGAAAAGCTTCTTCTCCTCAAGCTTTCATAAAGACAGACCTTACAAAAGCATACGATTCTGTAGATTGGGAGTTTGTTGAAGAAATTTTGATGGCATTACATTTTCCTTGGAAATTTATTTTTTGGGTAATGACTTGCCTGAGAAGTCCTTCATATTCTTTGTTGCTGAATGGTGAGCTTTTTGTTTTTTTTTTTTCATGGGAAGAAAGGCTTGAAGTAGGGAGATCCAATCTCACCTTTGTTATTTGTCATAGTCATGGAGTATTTGACTAGAGTGCTCTATGTAGTTGCTATGGATGATAATTTTTGTTACTATCCTAGATGTAAAGAGCTCTCCCTTACACATTGATGTTTTGCAGACGATCTTGTGATGTTTTGCGAGGGAGAATATAAGTCTATCTACTTATTGCTAAGTGGGATGAGTTTGAAACTTTTTCACAAGCATTTGGCTTACAAGTTAACAAAAATAAGTCTGCTGTCGATTTTTTTAATATGGATGCTGCTGAGAAGAAAAGAGTAATATAATTGAAGTGTCTGGTTTTAAAGAGAGTTTCTTACCATTTAGATATCTTGGGGTCCCAATTGTTTCTAGAAGACTAGCCATTATGGATAGTGAATGTCTAGTTGAAAAAATTATTATAAATATCAACACTTGGGGGAGTAGGAATCTATCATATAGTGGGAGACTAGTGCTTACGAACTCTGTGCTCATGTCTCTTTTCACATATTGGGCATTTATTTTCATTATACACAAGGGGGTTCTGAAAATAATTATCAATGTGTGTAGAGCTTTCTTGTGGGAGGGAAAGTCAAATGCTGGTAGAATTCCACTAATTAGACGAGAAATTGTGTGTAAATCAAAGAAACAAGGTGGTTTAGGAGTAAGAGACTGCATAGCTTGAAATATAGCAGCTGTTGGCAAACTGATCTGGAATATAGCCCAAAAATAAGATGTATTATGGTAAGATGGATCAACCATGTGTATTTGAGAGGGTCTGATTGGTGGTCATATACACCAAAACAGGATACTAGCTGGACCTGGAAAACTTTGTGCAATGAGAGATAAGCTGAGATTGAGGTTTCAGATTGATCAATGGATGCATAATAGGAATGGACAATATACAATCAGCAGTGCATATGGATGGTTAGTACAATCGCATGAGAGAGTTAACTGGTATAAATGGGTGTGGAATGGCTTGAGTGTCCCTAAATACACATTTATCTGTTGGCTTTTCATGCACATGCGTCTACAGACAGAAATGCAATGTGATAAATGATGACATATGTCCAATTTGTCTTGATCATATTGAAACACATGACCACCTGTTTTTCAAATTTGCATAAAAGTAAGATCAGTTTACATAATTGGAAGATTAGAGTGCAGCTTAAATGCTCAAGTGATGATGCAATGGTATTATGGAGATACATTGACAGAAGAACAAGATTCACTGCTCTAAGAAGGAAGATGTTGCATGCTGGTTTGTCAGCACTCATTTATCATATCTGGCATGTAAGAAATGTTGTTGTCTGGGAAAGGAAGCTGTGTACTCCTATGAAATTGATAGAGAATGTTCAGTTTAATGTAAATAGTAGAATTTCGAGTGTTATCAAACCTAAAGATAGAGTTACTGCTAGTCAATGCATGTAACTAAAATAGGTGTTTGTTAGTTTTTAAGACTTCCAGGCTTGAGGGAGCCCCTCCTAGAAGGTACCCTTCTCCCTGATATAGTCATGTATTGGATGTTATCATTGATTGTTTTTGGCAATATAATTACTTATTTTACTAAAAAAAAAAAGAAATGTCTCAACATCTAGTTTCATAAATGTACAATATTGGTAGGGTTTTGATAAGTGTTTGAGTGTCAAAAATATTAAAAAAAAACTTCAGTTTTTTTCAGTTCATCTACTTTCACTTCAGTACAGTTTAAATAAGTTGGGGACAACAGGGGCCTAAGAATTAAGATAGTAATGAGGTTAACTTTAATAATCTCCATGGTACCCCACATATTGGGCCTTATGTTGTCATAAATCAGAAAACAATTGGAATACCGAAAGGAAAAGAAGAAAAACCAACACGTACCAAATGCTGCCCAGTTTCAATGCGAATACCAGCTGCACCAGAAGCATAATTGACACCCTTGAGTATGTTCCGCCCTCGTGCTGTGCTGAATGGTGGAATATACTCATCAAATCCCAATAGCTCACCTGCATCAAACATGGTATTTAGATCACTATGCAACAAATCTTTGATACACCCGGTGTAAATTTAAATTGGGTGACTAATAACATATGGTATTGATTAATAATATTTTCAAAATGGGCAATTAGTATATGAAGATTGATAGCATTAACAAGTTAACTAAAGTTATTTTGAAGGTTATTAATAAATATCAATATGTTGTAATTCTTTAATAAAAAAAGACCCGAAATAACTTTACACCGGGTATACATAAGAATTGAAGATATTGGTAAAGTTGAGATTCATTTCTTTTTTTGAGGGAGGACTGAGGGAAAATTCATAACTAAGAGAGTTGGACCAATAAATTACTATGTCAGCCAACTTGTTTTGCCTAACTAATATTTATGTAGCTATTTCGATACTAGGTTCTAGCAAACTACCAACTCCAAGTTGCAAAAGTTTTCATTTCTAATTTGCCTGTATGTATTTAGACTTTACACTTCTTAATTTGTTGCAGTTATGGCTGTTCATTTTCCAGATTGTGTAACAGCTTGGACTTAATATCCTCCTTAATTAAAGCCATTATCTTTTCGGTCCAAATTTATTCCCCAACTACTATATGAGTTAACCCTTGGCCTATCCCTTTTTGGCACACTCATTCTCCTTCTCTAAAAACATCTCTATTCTCTGAGCTATGTTATCAGTGATTCAAATTCTATTCCCTTGAGTACCCAAGTGAGTATTGTTTTTGTTACTTTCGGATTAACTTGGTGTATTCATTATGCACCCATGACCGGTCATTGTAGATACCGTATTCTATACGGGGTATTACTACACCTAATGAAGAAAACTTTAATCTTTTATCAGTCAGTTAGTTATGATTTCCACAGGTAGTGGGTACACTAGATGCTTGAGAAAGATAACTAAAGTTAATTCCATAACCCGATCAATTATGAATTGTGATTTGGACTTCCAATATTAGGATAGCCCATCTCATTGAGTAGTACTATCCAATTAGCGTAATTATTATTCCATTAGCCCATAGCCTATTTAGCCAAGCCAACAAACGAAGCAGAAACCAATTATCTTTCCTGATTTAAATATTCTTTTTATTTTGAAAAGAAATCAATATTACTTGAGTAATAAGAAATTGTCCCATTTACAAAAGTTTTTTGGAATAAAAATATATCATCCAAGTTGCTTTTAATTATAAGATTAGATAATATTTGGAATAAACACAATACGGAAAAAAGAACTTTATCAAAATCTCACCCCGAAGGCGAGCGCAGGGCGCTTGGCTTTGGCAAACAACTGATGGTGTTGGCTACGCGCCAAGCCATTTCTGCAGGTGATGGGAGTGGCGGCGTGCGCCAAGCCCCATTCCCATGCGCGCTAATCGATTTTTGTACCAGATTTTCCATAATCTTTCCAATATTTTCACTAATATTCTTCTAAGATTCGGACAACTTCATCATCTCTAAATACTCCCTTCATTTCGCCCATTTCAAAAAGACATATATTATACTATTACTATGTTAAAATTTGAACTTAACTAATCAACTTCAACTAAGTTTTAATAAACTCCTTACACAAATGAACAAACACACTAGCAACTCTCACCATTTTCACTAAATAAGGAGTATTATCGAGACTAAGAAGTACATTCTGAAGCATCACATCGTCCCTAAGCATTGGAGTTTCTAGCTACCTATCTGGTAAAGGTCCCAAAGGCACCAACTTTTCTAACCCTTTTGTCTCTTATTTCAATTACGTAGAATAGTATTCCAATGTTTGAAATTTTCTAACTTGTGTATTCATGTGAAGATCCATTTGTGACACATAGTTGGCGAAGCGAGCAAGGCAAGGTTTTTGTTCCTTATTTCATGATGGACTAAACCTTATTCTTATCCACTTATTCTCTTTTATTTTTCTAAGTATTTAATTCCAAATAACATTCCAAAGCGAATATTGTGGATGATTTTGACAAGAGCCATGGGACATTATAAATAACCTAACTCGAAGTGACCACTATAATAATAAATGGATAATTATGTGTAAATGGAAATTGAGTTGTATGTTTAAATGTCGCTACATAATCATTGTTGCATGTGGACAACGCCATTATTAATATAAATAATTTGCATTAGATTTTTAAATGAACCTTCTGGTTTAACATTGTTTTTATTGGAATATATTGAGTTAGCAAAGGATAAATTTTGCTCCCGAATCTAACGATCTGGTCGTGCACTTTTCTTAAAACCTCACTTTTCCATTGACCCTTCGTATTGTCCCTTTCGCTAATACTTGCAAAGTGAGTGGCTTTTTTCTATTATACATATTCTACTATATTTAGCTCTAATATAAAATGGTTTTCCAATTTTTTTCCTACTAAATAAAATTGGCGGTGACTTCATTAAGCATTCACAATCAACTCACTTAGCGGGTAGGTGCAAGGGTTTATCTAGTCGAAAGATGTTAATTCCTCCAATGGCGGCTCGTGTATCTACTGTTGTTAAATTGTTTTCAAGGCGGTGGTGTTGAACCAAGACGGATCCAATGAGACAATAATTATTGACATTGAAAGACTTCTGATCTTTTTTCTACCACAAACTATATAATAACAAAAACAACAACAAGCGAGTGTAAATTCTCATTCAATGGGGGTGCACAGGGATCGGGATGTATTTAACCATACTTCTGTTTAAGAAAACAAATAGGTTGTTTGCGAGATTGACCCTAAATGCATTGCTGCATGAAGTATTTTATTTTCAACAACTTCAACAAAAGTAAGAAGTACTGGAAGGTTTTGTAACTTGTAATAAGAATAAATCTTATTTTGAAGTAATTAATTTCAGTAAAATTTGGTTTCGTTCATCTAAAATTAATCAAAATGAAAAGAATAAGCCCTAAATAGATTTGTTTCCTAGTCACAATGATTAGGACAAAAAAAAAAATTTGGGTTTAAAGTTAAAAAGGAGGCACTAGGGCCGGTCTTAAGAATCAAGTTTTCAATCTTAAGATTGAAAATGTGATCTGTACCACATGAACAACTATGTCTGCTCAAATATATGATTAAAGATTATGCATAAGCCTTTAACATTTCCAATCCAGATTGTTGAAGTCATCGCCTTCTATAATTGGCAGTATAGGCAACTATTTATTGTTATTATATTTTAAGTCTATCGAAGGAAGGAAATAATTAACACCTACATTGTAATAATTAAAAAAATCTCTAGTGATCGGGGGTTCACCTCACATTCCATGAAGGGCGGGCTTTCTGGAGACTTGATAATTTCTAGATGAGAGACCACCAAATGAGAGAATAGAGGCATGACGACAACTATAGGAATTATCAAGGAAGACAAATAAGATACGGCGGGCGAGAAAAAGATAGGAGATCTTTCACCATTTTCATGGACAACTTACACAGGGAGATAAAAAAACCAAAGTTCAAAGATTTTATTGCAAAGTACAGAGTGATGAGGGATATTTTCATCTCAAGGAAGGTAAGGAGACTCACCTTTTTTTTCTTTGGGCTCATCAGATTTAAAAAGGAAGAAAATGCTGCTAGGGCTGCTAGGAGAGTGAATGGTATGGTGCTCAAAGGCAATAAGCTCTTTGTGAAAAAGAAAGATTTGAGAGAGAGTAAAAACCAACAAACAATGCAAAAAGGGTGAATGAGGGTGCCCGCATTAATGAAAGGAGGCGGACAAGCATGAGATACAAAGTTAGAAAGGGATGGGCGGAGTTATCATGATCTTCAAGTGGTAAAAAAGAAAGAGACAATAGAAAGTGATAGGAGGCGGACATCACCAACACCGATCAGAGAAGCGCGATTGGTTTCACAAGCCAGCCAAAAAGGCCTTGCCATTTTTATCATCTAAGCTTTATGCTGAGTGGAAGTGCCTTGCTAAGGTTAGGGATCCCTGTTAACGTTTGATACAAAGGAGGATTTGGATGAAACTCTTTCTAGAAGCATGGAATCAATATGAATGGTGTGAGAGAAGGAGGACTTGGATAAAGATTCATGGTATCTTGCCACAAGCTTTGGTCCAAGGTGAATAGTATGGTAGTGGATGGTTGTGGGGTGACGTGGTGTTCATGGATGGTGCAACTGAAAGTATAGAGTCATTCGAGTCTGCAAAAGTCCTTATTAATACATGCCATCTAAACAACATTAATGAACAAATTATCTTGACGCTTGAGAATTCCGATTTTGACTTGTTTGTAAATGAAGTTGGCCCAAGCCACCTAAATGTGGCCTGAGCATATGTGGTCTCGTGTGACTCATCATAGGAGATTGGTGTCTGCAACTAAAACTGTATGTGGAGCGATGGTGTGGATTTTTAGGACCCACCCCGTAGAAGTCTTTTTCAAATGCAGAAGAATGTCAACTGCCAGTGAGCCAGTCTTTTGTTCCTGAGACTCCTTTGGAGTGTATGCAGCCCCTATTACACTTGAGGGAAGTTGTGGATAATGGTGTTATTAATGATTTGTACCAATAGTTCTCAATTTTCCAACAGGAAGTGGCTGAGAATTCTTCTTCAAACCGCACAAAAACAAAAAGTGTACATTATAATATCAATAATGAGCTACAATTTTTAAATTCTAGCTTCAGAAAAAGTAATAAGGCTGGTTCTAAGTTTTTTTTTTTTTGAGGGGAGGCTGGTTCTAAGTGGGCTGACGATTTAGTGGGCCTTACACATTCTTTGGACAATAATGAACAAATACTCTCTAACAAAAATAAGCCCATTGGACACCTCTCTGATGGTGATGTCCTACCTGGTTTTGATCGACCTTGTGTACGTACAATGATATGGAGTGAATCGTATGGTGATGAGGAAGAGCCACATAAGACTTGACACATTAGAAAGATGTTGGGGCTTGGGACTAAAAATGATGAGGAAGCGATTGGGGTATTAACAAATTATGCAGGACCAAAAGATTGAAGAAGAGAAGAGATAATACATGGGAGGAGAATGCGGGGGATTTATAAGAGACTTGAAAGGAGTGAATCCGATTTGTATCAATGAATTTAGTAGCATGGAATATTATGGGTGGTGGAGGATATGGAAAATCAAGGGAGATGCGTAATTTAGTGAAGGAGAAGTCGCCTGGCCTGTAGTTCTTGGTCTTGTAGAGACAAAACACTCTACCTTATCAAGCGTTAAGGTGCGGTAGATGTGAGGTTCTCTTGATCATGATTGGGATGACGTTGTGGCAAACGAGGGGAGGGTGGTTTGATCTCAATTTGGGATAAGGAGGCTTTCGAGTGAACTCATTCATAAAGGTGATCGATGTATTTTTTTAGTAGGAAGCATGGTCCATTAACAATTCGGCTATGCTATTGTCACTACAAAAAAAAACTTCCTTTAGCAACAGCTGCTAGAAACTGGAAAAAAAAAATCAGTTATTGAGCTCCAAAAACAGTGATAAAATTGAGCCCAACGTCTAAAATGGGCCTTAGCTTGACGCTTGGCTCAGTAAATCAGACGCTAAGCCCAGCGTCGTGACCCATTTCAGACGCTGGGCTAGCAAAAAAAATATAATAAAGACTTTAGCCGACGTTGGGTTAGCGTCGGCTCTATTTGGCCGACGCTGCCCATGTCCCGTGGCCCAAATTGTAAAAACAATACTCAGTTTATGTTGTTACAACAGAAGTTGGCATTATATTTACAAGTATTATGATTACTCTGATAGTAAAGACCCCTTTCCCCACGCGAGCGGATAGGGTTCGAATCCTCGCGTTGCCAGTTGACCGCACTTTTAACTGTTTTTTTTTTTTGCAATTTTCTTTTTAATTTAGCATACAATGGGTCAACGACGGGCTTCAAACGTTTCGCTAAGCCAACGATGACCGCAATTTTTTTTGTCGCTACCCCTCAGCGTCTGGCTTTTTCAGCAACAGGCTTAAACCGCTGCTAAGCCAGTTGGTGAGGGGTCTTAGCAACTGAAAAATGGGTCTCAACAACTAATTGCTATTTGGCCTCTTTTTTTGTAGTGTGTATTAGTGTATGCTCCAATTGATGTTAGTGAAATTAGTTTGTTATGGGATGAGATTATTATGTTGAAGAAAAAATTAACAGTGCCCTATGCTGTTTATGGAAGAGTTCAATGAATTGCCTGAATCACAGAAGAAGTACGGAAAGGAAGAACAATAACTACGAGGGGGATTCGAAAGTTTAGAGACTGGAAGGATGCTTTAGGTCGTATGGATCTTCCTTTGTAGGGCAAAAAGTTTACGTGGGTAAGAAATAACTCAATGAGTAGCATTGATCGTGTGCTAGTTGAATCTGAGTGGTGTCTGCAATTTTTCAACCTTGAATTTTTGGGGGCTTGGAAAAAAGATGTTTCACCATTGCCCTATATCGGTAGCAAATTTCGCTACTCAAATATAGGTATCAATGGGTTCTCAAAAAAAATATAGAGATCAATGGAATTCAGACACTTGTTTAGATACAAAAAAATTATACTCCAATAGTTCAAAACGTAATCAATACTATTATCAAGAAGCAGTATAAATATACCAAAATTAAGTTGTAAAACTCTAAATATTAACTAATAAAAAAGAGAAGAAATGTAATGTATCATTTCCTTTAAATGACTAATTACTTTAATGTAATGTACTACTATCTTTTTTTCATTTTTCTTATTTTTATTCCGTTTGCGTTTATAAGAACTCGTAGCACGTTACTTAACAAGAAAAAGATTGTAATTATGAGGAAAAAAATTATGTGAACCCCGTTTCATATATGAGACTTGGAAAATAACCCCGACTACATAATATTGACCCCTCGACTATATAATAATGACACCTCTATTACACAATAATGACATGTCTCACCCAGTCTCATATATATGAGATACATACATGGAAAAGGCATTCCTCTAATAAAAAAGAGCAGAAATGTAAGCAATCATTCTCCCGAATTTGAAGTTTACACAATCTAAATAGATCAAAACAAATTGTTTTAGCAGAATTCAAAATTGTAATACACAAACCATAAATTACACAATTGACCATCACAAAACCATAAAATAATAAACAATAATAGACCATCCTTCAAAAAAAAAAACAATAATAGACCAAAGCGTTCCACGGAACATCTAATAATTACATTTATAAAGTACTACTACGTTTCCATCGAAAAAAAGAAGAAGTACGTACTACGTACCTATCATTCACTTAAAATGAAGGAAACAATGTAATATCAACTACAAATTGAGATACAGTTATGGAATATGTAAATGTAAACTTAAAAAACATCTAAATATTATTATTGGTAACTACCTAATGATAGAGAGTTAGAGATCGCTGATTCAAGAAGTAGCTAGTGGAATAAATTTGAGAAAAAATTGTGCGATACCGTTTAATATATGAGACTGGTTGCACTGAGAGGTTGGGGGTAATTAATGTTTATCCGATGGGTCATTAATGTTTTCCCGATGGGTAGTTGATACTCAGTATCATATATGAAACGGGTTCATACAAATATTTGTAAATAAATTTTGATTGGGGGCATCAATTAATAGATACTAGTATACCACTCCCAAATTTAAATTGATAATGCATACCACTCCCTTCGTTCCAAATAATAATCATGTTTATTTTGATGTTTCATTGGGGCCATCATCACATGTAACTTGAAAACACATGCTGATACCACTACAAATAGCTAACTTTGTATAAGACCATTATTTATCGATCGATAATGCATGGCCTACGTGACCCAGCAGACGGAAAACCTAGCTGAGCTTGATTCTAAGTCTATGAGAATAACGATATGCAAGTCACCCCAGCGCTCTGCGGTTGGATAATCTGCAACCTTAAAGCAGAAATAACTGAAGACTACTAGATCAGTGACTCAGATAAACAGGAAAGGCCCAAATGTTGCTTATACCGTTTAACTTTTATTTTTTAAAATGTGTTGGGCACATGATCTTAGGCTCAGTGGTTCGGAGTATAAATGGTATATCATATACACATTGATCTCATATTACATTACAATGGTCCATGCAACATGAGCTTATATTGTTGGGGTAAAGCTAATTAAGGGTTTAATGGTATGAATGCCGTACCCGTTAAGAGTATCTTACATTTATATAAAAGAGTAACGGTGAGAGAGAAAATAATAGCTTCCTCCCCTTTAATAGAAAAAAAGTATTATGTGTAATTCATCTATTGGTTGTATAAGCTTATGTGGAGCTGACATGTAAAAAAATCCATGTAGACAATTCTGATTCCTTTTTACTTTCGTTGACAACTTTTAAAATAAAATAAAAAAGTTTTTGAATCAATCTGCTTCTAAGCGCCCACTCT
>ONZK01001836.1:96728-118847 GCA_900322385.1 Pharnaceum exiguum | reverse complement strand
GGGGGGGGGAGAAAAAGAAAAAGAATTGATGTCTTTAGCCGATTAGAATTAGTTAATAAAGTCAATTGTAAAAGGGAATGGGGGATCAAAAAACAAAGGTATTCATCGAGTTAGCAATTTTTAGTATGATTTGCATTGCCAGCAGCAGCTGTTTGTACTTTGTAGCGTAGTATAACTTACCTTGAGTTACAACGTGCTGATTCAACATCCTGAAATTTGTGATCTTTCTTATGAACATGACCATTCTGAAGATGTCTTGGTGCAGTGTTAGCAGAGTCCAGGAAGTAAAGCAAAAACACCATCACACAGCTACAAACAAACATTGCAATAGGGCCAAATATCCAAAGCAGGAGAGGGAAGGAGAAGTAAAATGCCCTTAAACCCAGTGACCAAAAGAGGCTTCCTCGATTCAACTTTTGAGCAACATACTCTATGTAATCATCTCCATCTTCCAATGGTGGCACGTTCACCAGGAAACTGACATGAGCGTAATATCGGACGCATTGCATATTGCATAAAAAGGCTGCCAGGAAACATACAAGAACTGCAAAGTACTTGGCTGTGTGAATATTGTAGACAGACGAGGGTGATGTACTTGAGCTGCTCACAAAGGCAGTTATTAGGGAACTGAGAGTTATGGCGATAGTGGCCAAAAGTGTAGAAGCCATCAGGTTATTTCGTATTGTTTGGACTGCCAGAACACCATTCTTCTGAGGGTCCTGAAGAAGGTTTTCAAAATTAGACCGTAAGTTCCTCACTAATATTTGGAACATGAAATTATTTTTGCTTTTCCTTGCTGCCTGAAATGAAATGTCCTTTGATGAAATGTATAGGTCTGAGTAATACAATGAACAAATGGATCTCAGAATTAATCTGACACAACCATAAGTTTAAGTTTACTGACATCTATTACGGAAATTTGACAGAGAGTAACTTATATTTGAAAACAAAAAGGTTTAATTCAACAGAACCTCATGATCAGTAGGAAGCAAGCATGCATGAGAACTTCTCAATTAGTTGAGATTCTCTTCTGAGAACACATTTGACTGAAAGAATCATTCAAATTTACCTTTCTTCACCAATTCTAGAGTAAAACAAAGCATTTAGAGTTGAACGAATCACCACTGTGCACTAGACTTCAACTAACAAAACACTCAGAATAGACAAGGACAGAGGGAAAGAAGAACTGGAATCAACAGAAAGGCACGAAATGAAAACAAAATCTCAATATCATCACTAATTCGTTAAACTAGATATTTATGTCTATGCCTCTATTACTGCAACAACTATCAAAAACTAACCCAACTGCCAAAAAAATGAGAAGGAATGAACTTACAAAGAGAACTTACAATGCACTATGCAGAAAAGAACACATGCATATTATGATGAGAAGGAATGAACTTACACTCATCATATGATATACCCATCGGTGGCGGCTCACACAGTTTAGTCCGATGACAGTTCGCTTAGGAAACCGTTTGATGACGATCAGAAGCCAACAATGGTATATTCCCAACACCAGCAGTCCACATGGAACTAATACAATATCTAAGTACTTCTCTTCTATGTCAAAGTAATTCATTGCTCAAACACTAATAATCTTGCTCCTTGGCCTTCTAACTTGTCTTTGTATTGGCTAGCATGATATGCACAGAGCTCCAGAGCGCTGCTAGCTATTATCACCTTTGGTTAGTGTTTATATAGGATACAGGTGGGTTATCTAGATTTCATCTGGCCCAATGATATTGTAACACACAAGCAGACCTGTGTGTGTGTTTAGTGTGAGTGATTGTGACTAATATATGGTTGATATTGTGGAATTTGCAACATATATGAAAGTATATGGTGCCTAAACTTGAGGTGGGACTTGCAAAGATGTATGATTAATTGATTATCGTCGTCTTGTACTCTTGTTATATTTCCTGTTTTGTACTGTAGTATGTTATACCAGTTGTCAGAGACTCAAGTAGTTTTATAAAATTAAAAAACAAAGTCTCCTACCAGTCAGTGCCCTTCAAAATTAAAAGAAAAGGAGTATACAGGAAAAAGTGACCAGGAAAACAGAACAGAAAATGAAAACTAGTGATCTGTATCTATCATAACGTGCAGAACGAATCATCTATTTCCGCAGTGGAGTTTCTTATCTTTCCTTGCTTTAGCTGCGAATCCCGGAAGCTTTGATAGATGCGTAACACATCGTTGTGTAGTTCAGTTCTCTAAGATTGTTGACAAAGCTATCTACTGTTTTTTGTTTACCGCGGAACTTCGTAGAACTGAACTAAACTAAACTAAGAACTAAAAACTGGGTTCCATTTCTACCAACGCTGATATTTTAAAGGTGGAAACTTACATTATACTATGTGGATAGGTAGACATGATGAATCTAGATGCAAGATCGAGTTCGATTCAGACCAATACAGTTTCTATATTTTAAAATGTAATCATGTACCTAATTCTGGGAGGTCACATGTAAGCAACTCGACAATGTTAGTAGATCGACCTCAATAATTCAGGCTGATATGTGACACAGATGAGGCAAAAGAGTAGAATACGTAATCTACAACTGGGAATTATTGCATGAATAAAGCCAGAAGTGAACTTCCCCACTAGAACACTTGGGATTTTGGTGGGGACTGAAACCCAAAAACAGAAAAGCCCTACAGAATCTTGTCCCTCCATGCACTGTAGACTGTCTGTAGACCATACTAGTTGGAGCAATCACATCACAAGAGAAACTTCAAGTTGAAACCAAAAGAAAAAAGGAAAATTAAACACTGCATCCATTGGAGTATTGGACCATCTCTTTTATCAACCAAACGCCAACTAGTAGTACTTGGTTGGATAAGGAATGGCAAAGGATAAGTTTGAATCGTTCCAATTGACATTCTCACAATGATTTCAATCAGGAATAGAAAGACTGAAAGAGAAAGATCTTCCTCCAAGAACCTCTTGTGAGAGGCAATTATCTGCAACTCCACAGACAAACAACAGAGCTCAGACTTTCATGACAAAAAATGCTTGAAATTTGGACACAAAAAATGTTTGAATTAGTGTACGTTCAAACAGAATTGTGAATTGAAGCATCTCTATTATCTGTAACTAATCCAGATATACCGAACGCAGTCTTACATTTACTAATTCCAAATCACTGATGATTTATTTGCTGAGACACACAAGATCCAAAAACACCCTTCTCCTGGACGGGATTTTCCGTAAACAAAACTAATCATACATGAATCAATCTACATAACTCACTTAAGCCCAAACAGACAGCTAACTGAGCCAGACGTCACAAGAATCACCCCAAGGGAAGAACATATCAGATATTTGTCAGAAACAGTTTAGACGTGAAGATACTTCTGGAAAATGCACGGGCACCCATTGAAATGCACCAGAAACAGGCTCATATTATGAAGGAATGACCACTACATTGAACCAAAACGGAGAGTTTACATACAGATATGTACACAGAAGAGCCACCTCTTAGCATAAGTGTGAGTATGCTTGGGCTATTCTGGTTTATTTATATTCCCCTCATGCGTAAATGGCATGTTCAAGCACAGATTATCGCATTTTGCCTGAACAGAAGAGAGAAACAAAGCAACTAACCAGATCAGTGTCATGACAATACTACTCCAAGCTCTCTGATGAGAGGACCGGGTTCTATCAAACCGGGCTGTTAATATTGCTGTTTCCATTTTTGTTGATGTCTCTGTGGATGGATAGAGGAGATTCAACAAGGTCACCACCTTTCTCTTTAAACGACTGACCATGAAGGTGCCGTGTGAAACTGGTAGTTGTGTCCAAGAAATAAAGAACAAATGACATGACACAACAGCAAACAAACATAGGGATAGGCCCAAAGATCCAAAGGAAAAGAGGGAAGGACAAGTAAAAGGCTCGCAGTCCAACAGACCAAAAGAAACTTCCTCTGTTCAAGCACCGAGCGGTATATTCCATGGCTTCCCTGCTACCTTGTGAAGTAGGTAAGGTAGCCAAAAAGCTCACATGTGCATAGTACCTGATAGACTGGACATTGCACAAAAACGCCACAAGGAAGCAGAGGATCAGAGTGAAGTACTTGATTGACGAGACAATGGCAGTCTTGTTACCATACACTAATTTGGAGGCTGCACTGGCTGGACTTGACATACTGCTCACAAACACGCTGATGATTGAGCTAAGAGTGATGGCTGTTGTTGCCAAAAGAGTGGAAGCCATGATGTTATTCCGAATCGTTTGAACTGCCAAAACACCATTTTTCAGAGGATCCTGAAACCAACCACTAGAGTCAGCCTGTGGAGTTGATGTGGTAATATATAGTGTCAGACCACATAGAAGCACAACCCATAACTTACACGAGCTCAAAAATCACAGTGTATATTGATTAAAGAATAAATGAGAAGTCCACAAGACCCTTTAATGAGGAAAGGGATAAAAAATTAAGGACAAATAGGCAACAAGCAGCCATGGTATGTCAGCAATTAGCATATTGGACAGCAGGCACTCCAAGTCTTTAAACCCTCAAGCTGAGTATTACTATATTTTTGGAAATTGGCCCTCTCAGCATGCACAGCACGAGATTGAGAGCGAGAGTGAGACAGAGACAATCTCCAAGCCCTAACCATCATCTTATTCTACATTTGGCTTATTACGTGTAATTACTCACCAGCACAACGCCAAAGGCGAAAAGGCCTTAAGACATCACAGAAACAGAAAACTAATAGTCAACTGCTCACCCTAGCATGATTTACCTAGTCTATGGTCAGATTGGCTTCACCTCACATTCTGCTTTCAACTAAATTCAACTCACAAAGACTTATTTGTGTTGCTCTCTCCTTTCTCTCCTCTCCATCTCAGTTCTAGAATAATCCTCAACGCCAATAAAATCTTTTAAACCTACTTTGGGCCTTCTGATATAGCAGAACGAATCAAAATTCAAAGATAGAACGAGTATATGACATATAAAACATCCTACAACGATAGCTACGTGACGCTCTACCAAATCAATAACTAGTGAAGGCTTCAAAACCTAGAACTAAATGGCACTGCCAAAGAGCAAAAAAGAGCCTAATATATCTTAGGACTTCCTAATGATATTGATCCATCCAAACTCCAGTATTCACAGTAAACATATCGGACTCACCCTTCATCTTTTGCCGTCACTAGGTCACCTTCAATCCAAATCTAACTTCATTAACTCATTTCCCTCCATTCTCCCTTTCTAAATTTTCTGAGAGCATCAACTTCAGCTGATGGTGGCACTCTCAACTCCATCAGTGCACAATATTTACAAACATTGATAACTTCAATAATTCAAAATTAGTGTCAAGATATGTATATTTCAGCTTTATGAACAATCAACAGAAACCAGATAAATCCTGCGCAAAAGTAATCCCCAATGTGCTCAGTTCCTTCCAATCATCATCGGTATCGGTGAACTTGCTAAGCTCTGATGATGCAGCCCATGCAGGTACAAGCCAGTCCTGAGCACAATCTTCAAAGTAGGTTGCCATCCATGATCCATCACACCACAAATTAAACAACACACCCCAAAATTTTAGGTCAAAAACGCAACCCTTTTGGGTAACTGGGGTAGATCCACCAAAAAAAATTGTAGCCCTACTAGATCCTGAGACTGAGCTACTAGATTCCAACAAATTAGCAACATTGGGCTTTATCTAGTTCCAATAGGCACTAGCTCTTTCTTCTTGTAAATCCAACTACAGACAGACAGAAGCCTAAAATCTCAATAAAGAAGCCATGATGTTATTCCGAATCGTTTGAACTGCCAAAACACCATTTTCAAAGGATCCTGAAACCAACCGCCAACCGCTAGAGTCAGCCAGTGGAGTCGAAGTGGTAATATATACTGTCAGACCACATTCAGCACAACCCATGACTTACACGAGCTCTGAAATCACAGTGTCTTTTGATTGAGAAATAAATGGCAGGAACCCTTACTGAACCAAGGTGGGAAAAAAAAGGACGAGTAACAGGAGGCCATCCTCTGTTAGCTTATTGGACGATGGCATTCCAAGAGTTTAAACCCTCAAGCTCAGTATAACTATATTTTTGCAAATTGACCCTCTCAGCATGTGATATGCTTTAAAATGATAAAATAGAGGTTGGAGATTGTGAGACAGAGGCAATCTCCAAGCCCTGAACATCATCTTATTCTTCATTATATGTATTATGATTAATACACACCAGAACAACAGCAAAGGCGGAAAGGCCTGTCAAACATTGATTTACCTAGTCTATGGTCAGAGTTAGCTTCACTTCGCATTTTACTTTGCAACCAAATTCAACCCATGAAGATTTATTTGTGCTGCTCTCTCCTTGCCCTGCTCTCCATCCCCAGTTCTAGAACAATCCTCAACACCAACCAAACCTTTTGAACCCAATCTGGAACTTTTGATATAGCAGAACCGATCATATCCCACAGTTTGAATGACTAAATAACATATAAAACATCCAAGGACAATAGCTAGGTGACATTTTGCCAAACTAATAACTAATTAACACTTCAAACAAGAACTAAATGGCCCTTCCCCAAAAAAAAAAAAAACTAATATATATTGAACTTCCTAATGATATCGATTCATCTACAGTTCAGTATTCACAGAAAACATTTTGGACACACCCTTCATGTTTTGCCTTCACCATCAAACCAAATCCAACTTGATTATCCCATTTCCCCTCTATTCTCCCTTGTCAAATTTTTATTAAAGCATGAACTTCAGATTATTGTGGCACTCTCAACTCCATGAGTGCACAGAGAATATTCACAAACTCAGAACACTTTTTTTTTCATTCGAAGTTTATATCAAAAAATCCATATTTTAGTTTTATTAACAGCCAAAAAACAGAGAAAGAAAAAGGAAGGAAGAAGCTGCAAAACACAATAAAAAGAAACCAGATCAGAATAAATCCTGCGCAAAAGCAATCCCTAATGTGCTCCTTTCCTTCCAATAATCATTGTTATCAACAAACTTGCTAAACTCAAATGATGCAGTCACCAGCTAGTCCTGACCACAATCTTAAAAGCAGGTTACCATCCGAATCAACGCATATTCATATGAACAACACCCCCAAACTTTTAGGACACCAAGGCAACCATTCTGGCTGACTCAGGTAGATCCAACCCAAACTTTTTGTAGAGCCTGCTACATACTGATGCTGAGCTACTGGAATCTAACAAAATAAGCAACATTGGGCAATTTTTCTAGTTCCAATATGCACTCAAGTCTCTCTTCTTGCATAGTCCAACTACAGACAGAAGCCTACAATCTCAATAAAAGTAGCCACTCCCACTCAGTAATGTTCCTCTTTACTGCCAATATCTCAAAATGAAACGACTTTGGTTACAAAAAATGGTATTCAACTCTATCAGCATGATGGCAATTCAGATATCCATGAGGACCATAACTAAAATGATCAAATGCATATGCAGATGCAATCTTGCGAAGTTCATCTAGGGTCAGTCCTAAATTATGCTGTCCTGGTACTGAAATATATAGTAGTATGAAAATTAAGATCACCTGCCCAGAACTAGAACATAACCCCTCATTAGCACGTCCCGACTACAGGATCCAACAACACAGAAACTGGGTACAAATGCCGACCTTGCTTTTCGATTCTTAGACATAACATTCAAAGTACCAAAACGAAAAAACTGTCAAAGCAACATCAAGGAGTGTGAAAGAACCAACAGAACTCCATAAATCCCAAACATAGGCTACCCTCATATCCTACATCAATTAATAGAGTTATGACAGTGAAGAAAATAAAGCCATTTTCTTATTCTTAGATAGAAAGTAAGATCATAATTTTGACACAAGCATAGCCATCTAGTTGTTTCTTCAAACCCTACCTCTATTATGACAACTTCATCACTAGACTTTGATCACACATGCTTCATATGCTAATTATAATACATAAAAAACAAAAAATCACATATATTTATTTTCGCTATTAAAAAACATGGGTATCCATGCTTTGCGTGACAAATCCCATGGGCCCGAAAGTTAACGATCCGGATAATCTCCATTGCCATTGGCCTAACAAGACTCGAACTTGGTACCTCTGGAATAGAATATCTAAGAGGTCTTACCAATTCAGCTACCCCTTATAAAAAAAACATACATAAAAAGTATGACACATAATTTTCACACACAGGAGCAGTCAAAAGGTAGTCAAAATTATGAACACACAACACATGATCATTATCAAAGAACACTTCTTTACTTCCTTCTACACAAAAACCACATAGCATCACAAACAACTTGGTCATTTCTCATTTAATTTCACCCCATTATCAAACTCATCAATCACCATGATGCCATGTGTTTCCAAATTGAACTTATCAGAACTGCCAACAGTTTTTTTTTCCAAGACACATTATACCCTTTTGTCACTAATAATCAACATGCTTCACCAAAATTCAACCATCCAATAAACTGCACCACTATTTAAAAAAAAAACTTGGGAAAACAGCTTGAAATGAACATGCCCAACAATGACAAGATAATTTCAATACATATATGATATACCTTGCGTGGAACAACAATATACTTATGAAACATGCATACTTAAATTAAATAAAAAGGGAAAGGAAAAGGGTAAGTAAGAATTTGCTGGGTAGAGAGACTTACAGACATTAGGGAGAAGACCCACTGATGACGGCTCTCATTGTTAAGACCAATGACAGTGTGTCTTGGGTTACGTTTTACTGCGATTACTAGCCATGTATGGTATGCTCCGAATATCACTATCCCTGCTGGCACTAGTATCGCGTCCAAAAGCTCTAACTCCATGGATGGACTCCTCTCTCTCTCCTCTGTCTCACTGTCTGACTGTCTTCTGTCTGTGTGTTTGTTGTCAGTGTGTCAAAAGGTTTGTTATTATGTTCTGTTTTTCTGTTTTGTTTATGTTTGGAAGTGGGGAAAAGGTGGCTTATATAAAGTTGGTTAAGTAAAGTAGGCCGCTTTTGTGAACTACGTTTCCCACTGTTTAGTTCAACAAAGTCTCTTTTTTTATTCTAAGCGTTAAGATGAGTTTAGGTGATCATTTAATATTCGGCATGTTATTGTTGTTTTGTTTGGAGAGGGATAACTAATTCGGTCCTTTGATTGCTCCATGATGAATGTCTTTGTCAATTATGTTATTGTTATGGAGTAGATAGATTATTATGCCAAGTGATTTTGCCAAGGAAGTGAATGGATGGGTCCAAGAATTTTCTAAGATTAGACCAAAGTACCCCAAACAGTTATAGAAACTCTTTTTCTTTCTCATATTTGATTAAATTTAATCTCACCCGTGCCGGCCCACTCCTTCACACCATCTCCGCTTCTCTACACACGGCTGCCTATTGCAGATTTGCAGTTTGTCCAATCCATCAAACAATAAAGAAAACTTGAGAGAATTGGTCGACATTAACAATTTTTTGTCAGATTTGCACTACATTACAACCAAAAACAAAAATGTTTTCGTTTATGTAAGTTCAACGGAATTAGATTGAAGAAATTATTGTGGCATTAGAATAGCTTACATTAATTTCTCCAAGGAATTTTCCAGTTAAATCTTACTGTCCAGGCTAACACAAAGGACAAAGGAGAGTCTAAAGACATATGTACATAGGCATCATGACTCATGAGCAATCACCATTTTCTCCAAGGAATTTTCTGAGAAATCGACTGCTAATGAAGTTATGTAGTTTCTTACACCGCCGAGTGCCGGAGCCCAATAGTCCACTCCCGTTGTGATATTATAATAATTGGACAAATAATGTAAGCTGTTCTAGTACTGCATATACAGAGATACAAGCGACTGTTAAATACAGTATCTCTGGGGATGAGGCTGCGGTACGGTGGATTTAATTTATCTTTTACTAAAACCATATATCTAACATCTATCTTTTTCTCCCCTTCTCACCTTCCGTACCAGCGTATCACCACGTCAACAACAACGGCACCTAAGAGACAAGTAATAGATCAATTGGCTCAACCACCAAATAGAATCCACCATATCGGGTTCCATCCATACACCTCCTATGCGGCGTATAAAGGAGTAATGGTGTCGATGGTTGTGACGGGGAAGAACCTAACAGTGATATGTGAATTGTGAAGGGATAGATGAGTTAGAGTTTGTGATTAAATTTGCTCTTCGTGGTTGTGGAGATGACGCAGTGGTAGGAGAAGAGACGGAACAATATTACACTTTCTATAATAATTAAGGGCTTTTTGGTCATAATAAATAAAAAATCCTTGGACCCATCCATTCACTTCCTTGGCAAAATCACTTGCCATTATTATAGAGTGATGATCCACTGAGTCCCACACTACCACCCAATTCAGTGTACAACGTGCAGTCTTGCACCCACATAGAAATGTTTGTAAAGCGAAAAATAAATAGATTAATTATGTAAATATTATAATATGGAGTGATCCAATCCGGTTAATCTACATTCTACAGTCTAATCAGTAATCCCCATGTGAAAAGTTTCAAATAAGTGTTAGACACTAATCCTTTCAGTGAAAATAGAATAAAGTTCATGTGTTTTTTTATTTCAAGGGGAATATAAAACCGGTAAGAAACTAATAAGAATTGAGACTCAATTTTAAAGATTAAAGTTGTGCTCCATAGTCTATACCCACTTGATCGATTACATCTTTTCAGTGTAAGTTTTTTTGGTGAGCTAAAAGATAAGTGTAAGTTCAGTAAATTGGTAATGAACGAGTAAAAATTATGAGGAGTCTCATCTCTCTAGTTGAAGAATCAATAACAGTTGATTATCAAGAAAGAGAATACTAAAGCGCATGTACACGCAGACCGCTCTAATATCCCATGCTTTACCCTTGGTAGAACTTAGAAGAAATGGGAAACTGGAAATGTGCATATGCTCCATTTATAATAGAACTTTAATAGACAGATATGGGTGCAGCAGCCAGCAGTGCAAGACTCGTAAGAGGCAAACTGATAAAAAAAAAAATGTCTTTATACCATGAAATAAAGAGAAGATAATACAGGGTAGCACTGAAAGGTAGTATTCGCAACACTATTCCGGCATTCCTCGTGCACCAACCCACATCCTCCTCATCTACAATCTTGTGTGGAGGGCAGAGTTTATAGAAATTCGAAGTTAACTTTACATTTGTACAAAGGAATATTTCATTTGGCAAAGGCCATTTATGAATTAAGACTTGTGAGTTATGACCACCGTTTGCGGAGGCGAGAGTTGCTTCACAAGCTGGACTTCATGAAATCCGTCCTCAGTTATGCAGCCATGCACCTAGAGCTCCTTCACGAGCTACTACCCGCGGCTTTGCCGACAGTTGTAAAGCTAAGCCTGTCAATAGACAAATATAGTATATGACCAGCTGAACTTCTGAAACAGTAATCCCCACCAATAATAGTGACGAAATTGGAGTATGCCAAGGGTACCTGATAAGCGGCTTCTTCTGTACAGGAGCGTGGTTTATTGAAGCAGGTGGTGGCATAGAAAGCTCAGGTGGCTGCATACAGAAATGGACGTCAATATAGTAGAAATTTCAATAGAAGGAAAAAGTCACCAATAAGAGTACATCATAAGCTGAAGTTACCAGAACTTCCAAATAAAGCATACTGAAAAATTGGTAATATAGAATATACATGTTCCCCACAACAGTATAAACACAAAAATCATTCCAAATAGTACAAAAATCATTCCAAAAAGGTTAAAAGCCATTCTGAAATGTTCAAAATAACCAAAAAAGAACAAGATGAGACAAAACAGACAGGGTGGATAACAAGAATCACTTTTACGGGAGAAGAAAATGAAAATGCAGATCAGCATATCACTAATTCGTTCCCAAGGAAAGAAAAAACACAATCTAGGATAGAATGCAACCTCAAGTTCCTCTAGAGCCCCATTAGCATAATAACTGGAGCAAGAAGCAGCTGTGCTAGTGAGCTGAACTGGGACTGGTGCCTTCGCAAAAGAAGAGTCCACGTGTTGCTCAGTGTCAACTCCAGAACGTTTCACTTGAATCGTATTTTCTAAATCATCAAGATCATCAAGTTCCGGTACAGCTGGGTGTGCCCCATAAGGACCTGTCATGATCTTCTCAATTGCTAATTTCTCCACCTCTTGTGCAGTAGAAGAGGAAGAAGGAGCCAATGTACCTTCTTGACGAAACCCATTGACTTCACCATTATTCACAGTATCCATCATCTCAGTCGCAACGGAATCTCCCCTTGTTTCTCCAAATTCATTAGTATCCATGTGGTCTGCCTTCATTGATGAAGTAGCAGTACTGAAAGGACTGCCCACAGGACCGCCAACACTCAAAGCGGCACGCTTGGGAATCCCTTGACTGGCTGCAGAGCCTGCAGTATCATCATTGTCTCTCTTTCTCTTCCGCCCATCATCCAACTTATCAAATTCAAATAGCGTTTCAGATGACATATCTGTGGTGGTCGTGTTCGAAGAAGCCCTCATCTCTAAAGATCGCCTACTATCAACAGACGATCTCACAGAACGAGGAGGTCTAATTCCCCCAGGGAACACAAAGGAAGGTATACTCTTCCGTTTTACATGACTCACACGGATCACCATACCAGGCTTCCATAGTGTATACATATTAACAGTCTGCTTAAACTCCTCAACAGTCATTCTTATGTCAAACTGTTCATTATCGCCATGAGGAACTTCCTTTTTCCGTTGCAAACCCATGAAATAACAGCAGTGGAAAGGCTTCGAGTTATCAGTGAATTCGCCTGGGTGAGGGTGGCACTGAAGCATGTTATATGTGTGCCTCTCTATCTGGATTTGTGTCAACAGCAGCCATTAGAGGAAATATTTTACATAAAACCCATGAAAATGTCAAATGAAATTCTGCAATGATGAAAAGGATTTCTCACCTTCAATGTCAGTGTACGTATACGAGACTCCACCCAACCCTTCCATTTTCGGTAGTCATCATCATTTTCTGCATTAATTTCTATCTGCAGATAGTTTCTATATGCTTCGAAAAAGGGATATGGCTCAAAAAGAGTATCCCAATCAGCCTTGTTAGCTTCCATTGACTGCAGAAAAAGACAGCGAGATAAGCCAAAATTAGGTGTATAACAGTATAAACAGATTAGATTAAAGTCTCCGAGTTCAAGCTTTATTCTGATTACTACTGGACAACAAACGTCCCAGCATACAAGACAATTCTTCGGATTCCTGGCACAGTAAACACAGAACATAAAATTGCAAAGACACGAAGAATAGTACCTCACAAATTTCCTTTCCCCTCTCGAACTCATCTGTCATAATCCGCAGAGTACTGGCTGAAACATTATAACTAGAATTCATGCTTGGATAAGCAGGAGTTATTATAGGCATCAAGTGATATCTGTCCTTTGGATTCCTCCTAGGATCCCAAACTTGGAGGCCAAGACCACCCTCCTCAATCTCACAGAGCCTAACAGGATTTGGCCACCTCCATACTGTATAAACCCTAAAAAAGCGCGAGACTAACATGTTCGGCAAGGCATTGGGATACAGCTGGCAAATCCGAGCAACAAGTAATGCCCAGTTGATGCCACCAAGAAACCCAGCAACCTAACATAAGACAGGAACATGGTTATTATAAAGGCAATCGTATACAGGTCACTTGCAAAGTTGCAATACCAACAGAACTTAAACAAATACAAAAGCATATGCCTAACGCAATAATTTATATCACATAAAGAAGGATAGCATGCATACATTCGAGTAAACACCACGGCGCTTTGCCCAAAATCGCATGCATCTCAGTGTTGTCCGGAAATTCTGCAAGCCAACATAGAAGCGTTAGCCAATCACTTGTGAGTTGTGACAAATACAACACAAACCCCAATCTCTATATCCTACCCAAAAGTTTAACCCGAGACCCCACACTTCAAAGGTGGGATTCAAGCCACTTAAGCTTATAGCTCTTGGTCATATAAGCAAAAGAAATATTTTAGGAAAATAAGAAATGTAACTGTAAAGCAATTTGTACTATCTAAGATTCAAAGGACGGAATAGTGTCCTTAATGATCGGTGATAAGTGGTAACCCGCCCTTAAGTCAAACCAAAGACCTCACAGTGACACTGCCCTGAAGAAAATTTCAACACAAGTAAGGCTAAGAAACATTTAGACCTGTATATTTGGCACCAATCGTAATATTTGGTCAGTTACTCTACAACCATTTAGACTGCGGACTGTCTGCTCATCAACATTTTGCAATATGGAATCTTGGGAGACGTCCAAATCCTGACAAGAAACAAGATTAAAAAAGCAATCAGCATGCTGCCAAATGTATATCAAACAGGACAAACTTATTAGGTAACTATTATGTCTAACTCCACCAACCAGGAGTTCACATACATGGGTAATGATGAGGAATAAATGATGTCATATCTGACATTGCGGCAGAGAATATTGGTCATGTCAAAAAGTATAGGCGGGAAACTTAAAGACTTATGGACACTTGTATATTCATACACAATAAACCTGGTAAAAGGTCACGTATTGTCTAACAGATATCTATCATCAGGACCATAAAATGAAATAGCAGCCAACATCAGATCATGTTAGCCAACCCTACTTTTTATCACTACTATGGCTAAGTTGTCTTGTCATATGCCACATACAGTTCAGAGAAACCAACAAGTTGAGGAAAACGACAACAAAATGAGTGTATATATTGCACATAATATTTGACTTTATTGCATAGCAGACAGTCAGAAAACAAGCAGCAGAAGAGTAATACTCACTTCAGGGATCACCCAAAGAGCTAATTTCGCATACAGAAGATCTATAGAGACGCCACTGAACTTGAATTTCATAACAGGAACATGGGCGTCCGGAACAGGGTGCAATTCTGTAACTTCTGGCATCTCAGAGAGCATGCTCTGTAGTTCACCAAAAAAATCGTCCTGCATTTTTACATGAAAACAGTGTAAGCAGTGATAACATTGTAGCATCATGTAAAACAATGGTGAAATGGACCATTATCTCACTTCTCGGGACGCATGTCTAGGCCCAACGCACAGTGTATCTATATCTGCTCCAGGACCATGTACCTGATATGGAGAAAAGGAGAAAGTGTAACTTACAACCTGTTTCCAGAAAGTTTCGGTGAAATGAATGAGGTACAGCAACCTACCTCTTCCATTACATGTGAAAAAGCAATTACTAAGAAGGAACATTCAGAAAAGATGATAGCCATTGGTTCTAGAAACCAATAAGAGACTGGATGTAAAACTTTTTCCTAAATATCTTTAGATCTCTATTTCAACTAATAATAGTTCATCAACTAAGGAGCACATCACAGTTAACAAAGTTACAACCAGATACATTAGGTATGCTGTTGTTATAACGAAATATTATCAATACAGATGGACCACTTGATCAATCAAATCCGCTCTTCATGAAAGTCAACACAAAAAGCACAATCTTGATTGCAACAGACATTACTGATTACAGACTCACCCTTACCAGTAAAGAGAAAAACTCAAAAAAGTAGTAATCACAGCATTGAATTCTATTTGTCATGGCTCCATTAAAACAAAGCAAACAAAGTTCAATGGAACTTGGTCTTGGAATGGGAAAATATTTGACAGTCAATTTCATATTTCTAGGGTATAAGCTCATAGGTCATACGAAAGGAACATGAAAGCACAAATCCAAATTAGGTTTCTTACCCCAAGCCGATATGAACCAAATGTAAAGATCTTTGCATTAGCTTCTTGTACCAATTGGTCATTCAACCCCTTTGCGCGGCTAATTTTTTTCACCCAAGTCTTCACAATCTATAAAGGGAAAAAGAATCTCAGTATCATGTCCAATCCAATCCCAATACAAAGACTGGGAGGTTAAAGTAATGGACACAAATGACATGAGCCTTTCTTTCCAAACATTATGTCCCAACAAGATAGAGAGGTTAATAACAAAACATGAAAGTAGAACTAACCTGATCTAGCCTACCAAGCACCTCCTCTCGACTAATCGACTCTTCATGGCTCTCATACAACCCAACCTTCTCTAAATACTGCGAAAACATATTTCTCAATTCAGCATACCACAATTGCACAATTCTGGATTTGCAAGTGATATGAAGAATCAAAAGAAAACACAAATAACTACCTGCTCCAGCTCACGGCTTTTGATCACGTCAAACTCCGTAGGTCCTCCAAGCGATATAGGCTCCGATATTCCTAATCTCTTGCCATTAAATTGATTGCTTCCGCCATTTCCGGCCATTTATGGCACCAAAGATCAAAACTTTGCTCTTTTTTTACCTTTTTTTTCTTTACTTTTATTTTTTTTCCTTCTTTCTTTCTCAAATTGTTACTATTACTTTCTCTTTTTTTTCGTTATTTCGATAACAGAGGCAAAGTTATCAGGATCAATACTTTATTTCGATAGATAGAGTAGGATCTAATCCTCTATCCTTCAAAACCTCAAAAAACAATACTCAACAATCAAAAAAAATTCCACTACTGAAAGAAATTCAAAATTGTCTCAGAGAAATTCTCACTAAATTACACATTCATCAACACTTGCCAATTGATGATGTATTACAATTTGCTCAACAAGCCAAGCCAAACCAAACAACCACCACCTTTCACTAATAACTCTATCACTATCTAAAAATAAATAAAAAATCACAAACAAAACTAAACAAAAATCTCTAATTCACTCCAAAATTGAATTTAACATCAATCATCAAGTACAAGTACAGAACATAACCCAATTTGCCCTCAGCTTCAATCAATCCGATGATGGTCTCAACTCTCAACCTTTGTCTTTAAAATCTGCCAACAAAAATAAAAACAATAGTAATTAAAATTAAAACAATCTAGTAAGTAAATTTGGAAATCAGACAAAACCCACATCAAATTAAGCATAATAAGCAAAAAGAGAAAGTGGGTAAGCGTTAGTTTACCTTCTAATAGCGCCAATTGAAAAACCCAGGTTTTTAATTTTGATTTTGATTGGGGAAAAAAATCTTAATTTAAGGGTTTTTGGGTTGGGGGTAGTTTGGTCAATTGGTAATGGGGGAAAAGGGTGGCGCACGGAGAAGAGAGAGAGAGGAGTGGAGGCAAAAAGTGGGGTCCTGTGTGTGAGTTAATGTGAGAGAAGGGAACCAAACTGAATATCTTATGTGTTTATATATTTATGTGTTTATATATGCACGGTCAGTGACTTAGTGAGCTAAGGAAAGACCGAAAACGATTTAATTATTTTATTTTATTTTTTACGAGAGAGGCGGTTTGATTATGTTGACTTTCATAATGCTGGCTTAGGAAAGGTTTTATTTTATTTGTCGTGTAAAAGGAAAGACAGTTAATTTAATTTTGACCATTTTAACGTAGTGGAAGTTGATTTGGGTCGAATAAGCGTATAAGTATGGCCAGGAACTACGGACCACTAAACTACCACAAAATGTGTGAACCAACTTTTTCATGATAGTGATTTTGTATTTTGACTAGTAATTTCAACTATTATACGTGGATAAAATATGTTTATTAAAACAAATATAAAATGTTGTAATGGTTGACTTATTGAAAATTGTTACTTACCAATTACCACGCATAAACTCATACCTTATTTCTAAAATTTTCTTATTTTTGGTGAAATTGTTACAAGTCAATACTTCAATATAGCAATTGGTCAATCTCGAAAACAACATCTCGGTTTTCTTAAACAGGTACCCCACTGGATGAGGATTTACATTCGATTGTTGTTGTTCTTGTATATGATAGAAATGATTTTGTATAAAATTAGAGATGATGATGAGGATGATAATGAATGTTGTGATAGTTGGTTTTTTCTATAGAATTGGATGGATGAGGTACGAGAATATGTAGCTACTCACCCCCCTTGATTTTGAATTTGCATGTTTTGCGGCTTTTCTTGAGTTTATGGTGTTTGTGGATGACTTTTACTATGGGTATTTTGACTTCTATTTGTGCCTTTAGGCCTCGTTTGATAGTCAGTTTAATGGGACAACTTGTTGTGTCATGGCTGGTTTGACCAAAATAAAACAAGCTACTCAATCAGAAAATCTTGGTTCAGCTAACTTTTTTACCCCAACCAGAGCAAATCAAAAAATTATCCTCCCCCACCTGGCTCATATCAACTAGTTAAACCAACTAACAAATCGAGTTAGTCAAATTCAGCTATTAGCTAGCAGCTCCAGCTAAGTGCCAAACAAGGCCTTAATCTCAATACATATAACATGTTGCATAAGTTCTTATCAAAAGCTACAATTTGGAAGCAGTGCTAGTTTAATTACCTTAATTATCAGGCATAACAATTTGATAGCTATAAACAGGGATTAGAGTCATTGAGTTGACAAGTTTCAAACTGTTTGTTTGCGTGTCCTTCCCCTCCAATGTCCCAGTCATGATAATGAATGGTAATTTACCCGACATCCTGAGTAAAGGATTTTCTTTCGGCCATATTTGGATTATTGTCTGAAATGATTTAGGGGGGAATGAATAAGGAGTAATGAATTACTAATGGAATCATTGCAGGCTTGCAGCAGGAAGCATTAACTATGTCAGTTTGGAAGGGTAGAGGATTCAAAGAGATGGAGATATTCAGTTAGGGGAAGGGGACTTGCATGAAGGAGAGGAAAAAAGGGAGTGGAACTAGAATAGAAAGAGAGTGAACTGGCTGGGATTGATTACACTCATATGAGGGGGAGGAACCATCAGTTCCCTTTGAGGAGGAATAATTACATGAGAGATAATTAGGGGGTTGCCAAACTATTGTAATGGGTTGTATTGATAACTGCAGTAAATTTACCCCCTTATTCCCCACAATTCAGGCAAGCCCTTGGGAGAAAATGAGACCAATTAAAGTTCCCTTCCCTGTAACAAAAAAAATCTTGTAATTACTTGTAATTGTTGTATTACTGCAATGCCCTCTCAACATCCCTTCACCCCCACCCCCTAAAGTGGTAAAGAAGGGCTCTTTGGAGTAAAATATTTATGAAGTTACCGGCTTTGAAGTACTACCTAAGCACTATGGTTCGGATTCCTATTTCTAAAATGTGCTAGAGGAACCCCCGGAGACTCCAAACATCTCTTATACACTACACTCTTCAATGGTTATCGGCTGTTCAAACCAATCCACCCAATCTAGCCAAGCTTTGGAAGGAATCAAATCAGTCTAGCAGTAAATAAGAAAGTGACCCCGCTTTAGTCTAAGTGGTTTATCTGGTTCACCTCTGAGCAGGGAAGTGAAAGACAAGGGTCGATTAGGTTTAGCTCCTACCTTTTACTCATGTTTTTTGGATTCAGTATTGATTGATTGTTAATGACTAAAAATCAAATTACTTTTGTAGTAAAATACACCATTCAAACAGGCTTTCTCTTTTTAAAATGAAATCTCTAATCCTTCGTATTTGATCTTTCAAATTTGACCAAGATATTTTTTTTTTTTGTGGATAGACAAGTGGCTTCGTCTATTGAGACCAAAGAATGTATATAATACCGAATGTCAATTTAGCATTTTCTAACATTTCTACGGAGATGTATAGATAAAATAACTAAGATACAAATACGGCGACATCTTAACAAGAAATAGGATTATTTCTCAGCACATTCTTTTGTAGGCTCCAAAGAAGAGTTACATAGAGGATGTACATGGGCAATAATTAAACCTCTCAGTTTCGGCGGGTAAATAGGTTCAGGTCGGGTTTGTTTGGGTTCGGGCCATTTTCAGGTCGAGGTTTTTTTTAGGCTAGATGGGGTTGGTTGCGGGTTCGGATTGACCAAAACAAAGACACCTTTTAAGGGAAAAAAACTAACTAAAAAAATGGATTATATTCATAGTCATATATAACACACTTAGTCTACTGAGTTTTTACATCATTCAAGAATGCTAGGTATAAAAGTATGTATCTGCTGCTCTGAGAATGATTATTCTGATTTCTTGACTAAATATTGAATTTTGTAGGTTTTCAATTTTTTCTCATTTAGCAAACAGAAAACCGGCACTTTGTCATGGTCATTCATAGAGGTGATTTTGATGTGTTTGTATTTGGAGGAATGAAGGTTAATTCACTTTTTTGATGGTGGAGAAGATTTTGGCCAATTTCTTGAAAACTTTGGCTTCAGTTGTGACACTAACTTCCATTTTTTCTTTTCTTGGGGAATTTAGGAGAGAATGATTAGGATTAGAGAGAGAAAGGAGAACATGGTTAGAAAGAAGAAGAAGCGGGATAGTTATAAAGACAGAGAGAGGCAAGCTATTATGTACTTACATCTGCATGGCTGCATTAGATTAGAAGTAAAGGAACACTTCGATTTTGGTACTTCACTTTATTATTCGTTAGCTAGCCGAATGTAATTACTTTAAGCCAACATGGTTTATGGCTTCCAATCTTCCTGTAGTTTGTCTCCTATGATTGGAGATGAAGAGAAAAAGTTGTCCCAGCTAGCGTGCCAATTTATAAACCAAAAAAATTATATTAACCTTAGAAAAAATAGGGAGAGAATAACAAATATTGGAGAACGATAATTTTATTGATAATTTGTGGGGTACAACTTTTGTAATTATCATGATTCCAACTAAGAGGGAGAGGGGTTTGATTTGTGTTTAGTTCAAAGGCCTAGGCTTATTCTTGAACTGGAGTTTTTGAGGGAGAGATGGGGCCATGATGGCTTTTTTCATCTGAGGATAGGGGACTTTGTGACTTATTCTGCACATCCTACGCCATAATTAAGACCCTAACCTAGTCTCCTATAATTTATAGGCCTAAGTTTGCTTGGAAATAAGCTAGGAATATTTACAAAAATCACAAACAAAACTAAACAAAAATCTCTAATCACTCCAAAACAAAATGGCCCTCAGGTTCAATCCGATGGTATCAACTCTCAACCTTTGTCTTTAATATCTGCCAACAAAAAAACAATTAAAATTAATAATTTAGTAAGTAAATTTGGAAATCAAACAAAACCCACATTAAAAATAAACAAATTAATAAGCAAAAATAGAGAGAGTGGGTAAGCGTTAATTTACCTTGTAATAGTGCCAATCGAGAATCCCAGTTTTTTTTCTTGATTTTGATTGGGGAGAAATTGTTAATTTATGGGTTTTTGAGACAGGGGTAATTTGGTCAATGGTAATGGGGGATAGGGGTGGCGCACGGAGAGGAGAGAGAGAGTGAAGGCAAAAGGTGGGTCCGTGTGTGATGTGAGAGAGGGAACCGAACTGATTTGTTTAGTGTACATAATATATAGGAAATTGGGTTATTTCTCAACAGATTCTTTTACGGACTCGAAAGAAGAGTTACATCTTCTACTGGTTACAAAAAATAGGATTGTTTCTCAACAATATCTCAATTAGGCAAAGCCAAAACCTCAAAACTGAGATATGACATATCTTGCTAGGTTTTCTTAATTCACTAGACAGATTTTTGAATGGGTTATGTTACAAATCTTAACATATAATATATTTTTCACGTAATATATAATATACAATATATTCCGTAATGGGGGATATGGGTGGCGCACGAAGAGCAAAGAGTGTAACTTGTGTCAAGAGGTGGTTTGTATGTGAGTGACTGAGAGAGAAGGGATCCAATTGATTAGTTTATGTATAGTATTGGAAGGAAATTATTTGTCTTTGTTTATATATGTGTAGAGTTGGCCTAGGTAAGGAAAGACGGTTTAATAATGTTGACCTTTTCAATGATGGCGCTAAGGAAGACAATTAATTTATAGTGACCCCGCTAATGTACTCTAAGTTGTCATGGGTCGGATAATCGTATAATTAAAGCATGTTTATACATGAATTATGGCAGACATATTTTTATACTCGGTATAAACGGTAGAAAAGAGAAAATGTTGATTTGGATTAGTCAACATTTGAAAATATTGTCAAAGAATAATCTAACTATTAATTTCACTAACTACACGTTTGGCGAAGCTAGGGGTAATAATGAGGCGATTCGAGCCCGAGTTTGGGTAGTATCGACTCAGCACACAACTTTTTCTGGTGGGCTCCCCTCGAGCTCAAAGCTCGCTGAGCTTTTAAAATTAAGATCGACTCCACTCATAAAAAATTTAAGTAAGCTTGGCTCAAGCTCAGGTGCTCGAGCTAAAAA
>ONZK01001836.1:70061-82785 GCA_900322385.1 Pharnaceum exiguum | reverse complement strand
CCCCCCCCCCCCCCCCCCCCCCCAAACAACCAAATAACAACCCAGAAACAACTATAACACAAAGGATATTTTACCTTTTGGGTACCCGAGGTATTGCATATTATACGTTTGGGTACCTAAGGTATTTAATATATTTTTTTGGGTACCTGTGGTTTAGTTCTGTTACCACTTTAGGGTGTTGACCGTTTAAGTGACTTCTTGACTGTTAAAATGAGGGGTATATTCGACCTTTCATTTTGTCCTTTTCTTTTCTTTCATTTCATTAATTGTTCCCCATTCTCCCTTCTTTGTTCCCTAATCTCCATCTCTACACATCCACCAGGACCACCACACATCTCCTCACTCTTTAGCCTTTAACTCACGTAACATTATAAATTTATAATTTCAATCACTTACAACTTCAAGTAATTCTTTCCAGATTCAATTCTTGGACAAAAAATGATGAAAATTGGGTTCTTTCTTCGCAGATTCAGATTCAAATACTTCTCTTTTTTTGTTTATTATTGTTATACTTTTCTGGTAATGTTTCATTTTGGAGAGATGGCTTCCTTGGTAATTAGGTTTATTGAGATTGATTTGGAGTTGAATTAGGGAAGATGTGTGGGTTTGTATTTATGGGTTTTTGGGGTTTAGTTTGTAAGCTAGGAGGAGAGACAGTGAAGTTGTTGAGAGGGGTATGGGTGGGGCTAGTCGGTGTCGATGAAGTGGTACGGCGGCGGTGGTGTTGGGTGTGGTGTTCTGTTGGGCTGCCAGCGTGCCTTGCTGCGGTGGTGCCGGCCTTGCTACGGTGGTGAGGCAGATTGCCGTTGAGGGGCTTTTTAGTAGTTCTGGAGATTTTTTGGGGTATAATTAGTTTTAGGGGTCAATTTGGAAAAGCTGAGTTTGTTTTTTTTTGGGGGGGGTTTGTGGTGTTTCTGGGTTTGAGTTTGGGGATTTCTAGGTTTGCTTTTTTTTTTTTTGCAAAGTCAGTCTTTTTTGTTTTGGATAATCAAATTAAGACTTTAATACTAAAGAATTTGGAGAACCTGATCGATGATGACATGTATTCAGACTTTAATATGAAGCACAGCACAAACATTGATTGGGCACTCAAAAGAAAGGCTAAGGTTATTTACATATCGTTGATGAGCATGATGAATTTGATTTGGCCGAATCTTTCGTCGAGCATTGCAGCCTTCCTTTGATTGAAGAGTGGACTAATAATGAATACAGTAATAGGGGTGATAAATTTAACGATTTAAGCTCCTTCGAGTATTAAAAAAGATAAAATCAGCTAACAACAGGGTTGAAATGGTCTTTTCACCAAAAATATTACATAATCCATTTGACATGTCAGCGATTTTAACAGTCAAACTAGGTATTTAACAGTCAAAGACCCAAAATGGTAACAATGGTAAACCTCGGGTAACATATTGAATATCACAGGTACCCAAACGTACAATATATCATACCTCAGGTACCCAAAAGGTAAAATATCCAAATATAAACACCAAACTCAGAAAAATGAACTACAAAACTAAAGTAATGAACTAAATGAACTACAAAACAAAATTAATCAAACATAAAAATCAAACGAACTCCACAATCGGCAGATCAAATCTCACTCATCACCTTCCCCATTTTTTCCTCTCTTAGTTCTTTTACTGTTGTGGGCGTTTGGGATAGACTTGTGGGTCGGGCTTAGTGGTGTGGGCGCGGTGGTCGTGGTTTGTGCGTCTTGGAGTTCGGCGGAGTGATTTAGATGGTTGGTGATTTGTGCTACCGGGTTGAGGGATTTCGGTTATGGGAGAGGAGTGGATTTTCTTTGTACAATGGCACTTTAGTACATATTCAAACCTCATTAGGATAATGTTGTAACTTCACCTTTACTTTTAGGGACTCCTTAAACTATGTGCCAAAGGCAACTAACAAATATATTAAGACCGGGAGGAGTACAAGATTACAAGACACGATCAGTCAAGTACAAGATTACAAGACACGATCAGTCAAGTACGCAAGTCCAAACTGCAAGATAGTCACATCCACATAGTTATGAAATGCATAATCCCTCCTCCAATTCTTAGGTACACCTATGAGGGTGTAATCCCTCAGGCCATAAAGGCCGTAAGGCGATTTCAACACACTTAAGATAGCTTAAGAGCAAGGAGAGCCATGACAAGATACAACATCCGTCTAAAGGGAGGTTTCTTAGGAATCCGAACCACCAAACATCTGAAATAAGACCCAGACACCTAAGCTTCCCAATCATCCAACACAGTTGATTTTGCCTAATATCAACACAAATTCACCGCTTATTCTCAGCAGACCATTAACATGCTGCAGAAACTAATAATGACAGTCACCAGAGTAGAATTATGCCACAAATGGTACAACTCTTCATTACTAGAATGATCTCATTCAGAACATCTATCCATGAATGTAGGACTCTACCAAAGACAAAAGCATCCCGATAGACTTCCTACACCGCCAACACTTCGTATGGATACCCCCTACGAGCACATAGTATGCTCCCTTTCAGCTATAATTTGGTCATTTGCTCCTAGCCTGGGAAGCACAAAGCCATATGCTGACAAGGGAAGAAGAACGCTTACTAGAAGCAACCAAGAAGAAATGTCAGAAGAACGCTTCCTGGAAGCAACCAAGAAGAAATGTCAACTGGAACTTCATTGGCTAGCTAAGCATGTGCGATTTGGAAGCAGCTTAAGCTGCCATGTGAATTTGCAGTGTGCTTTTCACTTACGCAGACTCACAGAATTTAATGACACTGAAATATGGAAGAAAAACCAAGCTCTCGTCATTCCTATCAGCAATAATTTACAACAAAAGGAACTAACGAAGACCCCATAGTTATGAAAGCATAATCCCTCAGGCCATAAAGGCCGTAAGTCGGTTTCCTCAGACTAAGACAGGCTGAGCCTGAGAGCAAGGAAAGCAATGATAAGGTACCACATCCGTCTAAAGGGAGGTCTGTTAGGAATCTGAACCAACAAACATCTGAAATAAGAACCACACACCTAAGCTGCTGCCCAACCATCCCACCCAGATGATTGATTTAGCCAGCTAATATCAACACAAATTCACCACTTGTTCTGAGCAGACCATTAACATGCTACCATTAACATGCTGCAGAAACTAATACCAAGAATAAGCTTAAGGTTAATCACCAGAGCGGAATTATGCCACAAACGATACAACGCCTCCTCAATACTTGAACGATATCATTCAGAACAGCTAGCCTACCGATGACTGTATGCTACCAAAGACAAGAGCATCCAGACTGTGAGACTCACTTCATGCACCACCAACATTTTCTATGGTTAACCCCTATGAGCGCCCTATGAGCACATAGGACGCACTCTTTCAGCAACAATTTGGTCAGTTACTCCTAGTCTAAGAAGCACAAAGCCATGCTCGACCGAGTTAGACAAGGGAAGAAGAATGCTTACTAGAAGCGACCAAAAAGAAACCTCAACTGTGAACTTGTTGACTAGCTAAGCATGTGCGATTCGGTAGCAGCTTAAGCTGACCTGAAACAGCCATGTGAATTTAATGAAACTGAAACATGCTAATAACATTATGGAAGAAAACCAAGCTTGCTATCAGCAATGATTTACACTTAGCTAAAGATTCAATCACTTAAGCAGATCGTATCACTGTACACTGCAGCGGATGAAAGAAGCATCCCAAAGAGATGAAACAGTAGAGACCCTGACTGAAAGGTGAGCCCAAATTATAAGCGGGCACAATCTATTTAAAAGTAAAAGACCTCTTCCTATAGTCCTAAGGTTTAACCACAAGACTATACACTGAATAGAATCAGCACCACAAAACAGGGAACCAAGGAAGATAAACCTGACACAGCAGCATATCCAATTCCAGTGCATACTTTCATGACAATCATGTCCTATCACCCTGGTTCAACACTGATTCTGCCTGGACAACTTAAAACATAATCCACAAAATATTCCTCAAATACATATATGAGTAGGGTCTGACAATCTTCTCGATAATAAACACACATAAACCAAAAGCCTAAATCATCAACCAAAATGATTGACAAGAACAACGCGTTGATGTGGACCAGCAAAGAAACTAGAACCACCTTTTAACAGCAATAACCAGGCAACATAATGAAACATTTAAAGCAGAGTACATTAGAAAACACCCAGGACAATACAAAGATCCATAAACTACTACAATAGCACATGGCTAGATGTTGAGGTAATACCATAACACATCAAGCATAAGCAAATGTCAACAGTACCCAAAATTTCCTGATTAAACATCACAGCTAGCTAATAATCCCCACAAGACATAGAATAAAAACCCAACATTACTTCGCCGAAATCCAAAAGTCACAAGACTTGAAAATAAACAAACACAACATATTTTTTGTTCTCCTAGCAACACATACCCCTATGAATATTAAGCGCTTGCACACGGTCTACCTCACGGTGACAATGTCATCGATCTTGAGAATCATCCTGACGCACTCAGTGGCAAGGGTTATGGCACTGGTGCTAACAAGCAAAGGCTGGACAACATTCTCCTCCAAGATGTTAGTAATCTGCCCTTTCCTGACATTAATTCCAGCATTAATCTCTCCTTGCGCGTGCCTATTCCTCAGCTCAGTCACAATAGCAATGGGATTCAACCCCGCATTCTCAGCCAAAGTATACGGAATAACCTCCAACGCCTCAGCAAACGACCTAACACAGTAACTCTCCATCCCTTGCAAAGCCTTAGCCCACGCACCCAACTGCCTAGACAACTCAATCTCGGGCGCCCCACCACCAGCAATCAAAAACCTCTTATTAACCAAACACCTAACAACACACAAAGCATCATGTAAACTCCTCTCAGCCTCATCAAGCACCAACTGATTCGACCCACGAACTAACACAGTGGTAGTCCTACCCATATTCTTAATCCCAGTCACCTTCACAATCTTCCCCTCACCCAACGACATCTCCTCAACCATCTCCGCAAACCCCAACTTCTCCACCCTAAAATGCTCAATATTCGCAATAGGCAAACAATTCAAAGTCTTGGTAATAAACTCAATATCATCCCTCTCCACATCCTTAATCACCAAAATCTTCGCCTTAGCCAAATAATGCAACGACAAATCCGTCACAGCATCCCTCAAAATACTCTTCTGAATCAACAACACGTTACACCCGGTGGCCTTAATCTTCTTAATCATACCCAGAATATAATTCCTCTCCTCCTTCAAAATCCTATCCATCTGCGTATAATCCGAGACCACAATACTCTGCTCAATATCCGTCTTGGGCGGCGAAATCTGAAACTGAATAACCCCAATCTTCGCATTCTCCATCCTAGTGGGCCCACCAGCCGCATGCGACACCTTCTTATCGAACACCAACCCTCTAACCATCTGAGTGTCATCCACCGTCCCGCCTAACTTCTTCACAATCTTGACATCTCGTAAATCAATCAAATTCGGATTCTTCTCATCCAAAACCGTCATAACAGCATCAACCGCTAACGGCGCTAAAAGCGACGAGTACTGACTCACAACCTTACTATTCAAAGCAGTCGAAGCAGACTTAACCAAACTCTCCCTATCGGAAAGCTCAACCGGTACCGACATCGCAGTCAAAATGTCTACAGATTTGGTAGCAATTTTATGAAGAGAATCTGATATTACCGTGGGGTGGAGCCCATGGGAGAGGAGGAGGGAGCAAATCTTGAGGAGGGCCCCAGCAAGGACAACGACAGAAGTGGTCCCGTCCCCAGCAACGGCGTCTTGGGATTTGGAAAGCTGGACCATGAACTTTCCTGCTGGTTGAAGAGGGGACATAGTCATGAGTATTGTCGCGCCGTCGTTTGTTATTATGACTTCGCCGTTTGAGGTTTGGATCATTTTGTCCATACCTTTGGGGCCGAGAGAGGTTCGAACTGCGTCCGAGATGGATCTTGCGGCTGAGATGTTTTGGGATCTTATGTCTTCTGTTCTTTTGTTGTCTACGAAGGTTTCGGTTTTTGTGTTGGACCGGATTGGGAGTGTTGCTGTTGCCATTGTGGAGGGGTGTTGTGTTGTGTTGAGTTGGAAGTTGGAACCCTAGGTTTTATGAAAAGGGGAAGGGGAAAGAGTGAGCGGGGGAGAGTTTTGTTTATTAGAGGAGTGATGAAATGAAATGAAATGAGAGATCTTGTAGTGTACAGCGAGTGTATGTAGATGGGCTGTGTGCTGTGAAAAGAGTGTGGGCTTTGAACGTGACTAACCTAGTAAGTACTCCGTATACTGCTAGTCTGCTACTGTGCTAGGACGTAGTAGTATTGGGTTATATATATCAATGGTATTGGGTTGCTTGGGCTGTTTTTTTTTTGTGTGCTTCAGATGGGCTTTCTCCTTTCCATCAGGTCCAGTTGACTCCACTCCTCCCTTTCACGTGGGAAAGAGAACACGGACAAGTCTTCCCATACCCCGACAGTATTTTGTTCCAGATTTCCCGTTACGTCTCACTCTCTCTCGGCTATCTCCCCCATTTCCCAAGTTTCCCCTAATTTTCTCCACTCCACTCACTCAACTAGCAATCTCTTCCATTATTATCTCGATAGCCTACCTTTCCCTGATTTCCATCCCCAATTTCCTCTCCTCCTCTTCTTTCCAGACATCTCCCGGCCATGTACAGGCTCTCTCACTCACACTCACATCTCATTTTATTTTCTGTTTGTTGCGTGCTCTCTCTCTCTCCCTCTCCCTTCTAATTTGTTTTCTTTTTTTGTGTGCAGCCCAGCCAACCTCCCCTCCTGTAACAACGGCAGCAGCAACAACAACGACTATACCAAGGAAAAATTAAACCATCGGTTACGACAAGGCAAGTGCTACTCTCTCTCTTCTATACCTCATATTTTCTATGGTATCTAATGTATTAATTTGGATTTCTATGCTGCAGAAGATTTGATTGACCTCCTTTTATTTCTTTTAAAATTTTGTTTTGTTTTATGTTTATTATTTTGGGGTATGCTGACTATATTTATGTCTCATAAAATTCATTTTTTTTTTGTTGTAACGATAGTTTTCTTTTGCTGTTTTCAACAATTGTGTTTTTTTTTTTGGGTTAAGTGCAGCTGATGAAGAGCTGTTATGGGAGAGTAAGTGAAGATAGGAACCGCTTGCTATGGAAGTTAAGGTAACCCATTATTATCAAAAAGGTTTGGCCACTATGTATATTGGCTCAATTTACTTTTCCTCCAATTCTGATGATTATTATTGTTTGCAATTGAGGACTTCTCTGTCTCTTTTTATTGTTAGGAGTAGATATGTAATTGGGGTTATGATTTTTGGTGTTTATTTTTTATATTTACAGAATCTGAGAACATGGGAGAGTTCTAATCGAGCTGTAGCCTCTAGGGTATTGCGTTCTTCCTTTTTCTGTTTTTCCCTTCAAGGTATTTCTATATTTTTGCCTTTTCTTGCTATGGCTAATGTTCTCACAACTCTGATTATGTGTCATTATGATGAAGTAACCAAATGAGGATTTTGGATTTTGCAAATATGTTGTCAAAGTCTTGTTCTTATGATCAAATAGTGGCTTTGGTTGGCTGAATTCCAATGTATTTTGATGAATTGTTTATTGCAACTTTGTTTGAGATTTTATTGTCAAATTTGAGGTTTTTGATGATCACTTTGATAATTATTACTACTATATTGCTTACCACATCTGTTTTCTCTAATAATAATTTGTTTTTTTTTGGTCGAATGAATGAGCTTTTTTTTTGGATGTTATTGTTGTTAGAAATCAAAGGGGGAAGCTTATGCATTTTATCTAATCTCTTTGTTTTGATGGCTTGAAGCTGGATAATTTTGATGTTTGCCATTTGTGTTAGTATGCTATGACTACAGAACTATCCTACCATTGGTTTCAGTCAAAAAGAGGTCTAACAAGGTCATTTGTTGATTGTCTTTATTTAACTTACATTTGAGACTTGCCATAATTGGAATATGTAATTTCATGTGATGCAAGTTTGTGCTGGATCGTGTGGAGTGATTAAAAACTATTTCAACTGGGTGCCTTTTACAAAAATGTTAACATTGCATGGTCAAGGTTGTATACTGATTTAGTAAAATTAAAAAGTGAATTCCACTTAGTTGGTGCAATCATTAATATGAAAATATTGGTTATTATGATGACAGGCTGTTCATGACGGTGTTGACATAATCAACCTTTCAGTTGGGCCGAATAGCCCACCTGCAGCCACAAAACTACCCTCTTGAACCCTTTTGATGTTGCACTTCTTTCTGCCGTGAAAGCGGGTATTTTTGTTGCACAAGCAGCTGGAAATGGGGGTCCCTTTCCCAAGACCGTTCTATCTTATGTCCATGGATAACATCTGTTGCTGCTGCAATTGATGACCGTGGACACAAAAATCATCTTTTCTTGGGTAATGGAAAAGTGTTACCTGGAGTGGGTTTATCACGTAAGTTTGCATCTCTTTACCTTGCTTAGTTTGAGGTTTTTGATTTCCATCTCGACTGCCAAGTTTTGTTTTCTTTTTGAACCAACATATGAAGATTGTTGATTGCTTATGTGGTATATACGTTTTAGGTGTTTAGCGAGAAGACATGCTTGTGATAGGTTTATGTTGTGTATTTTGTGCTTGAATTCTAAACTGATGCCTGATGCCTTTTTCTTTTTGGTTATCCTTCTACTCCCAATTATATGTGCAGCTTCTGGGGTTTAATCTTGCTCTCTACATGTGTTTGCCGGCAATGAGCAAGAAATGTAGTAATGACTTCCACCGGAGTAGCTGAGTAGGGGAATCAATCGTCACCATGTTGTAAATTTGTCTATGGCGTTGACAGCCTATTAGCTGCAGATAGCACCATAATAAATTGAGAAATCATCGCCTTGGCTACATTTCTTTGACAATCTTATGATTTGTTCCGTTTAGTTCCATATCTAGGGTCTGGGTGGTGCCAACACCAAATCTGAGCAATGGATTATGTTATAATTGAGTGATCTGGTTGTTTACTATATGTGTAGTTAAAATTTTGAATAATAAATTATGCAATGTTTTTTTTATGTTGTTATTGATTAGTTTGAATGTTTCTATACTCTGTTGTTGATGTGCGTTTGAAAAGGGAAGTTGATTCTATAGAACTGATGTGTGGATTGGTCAAAGATTAGGATATAACGCTTTGTATGAACTTGGAGAGACGCTTCTCCTTGTATGGGAGGCAGGTATTATGTGCTTCTGGCTTTACTTTGTTCCTCCGTTGTGATTAGCGATATCATGTGATTAAAGATGGAGCACACAAAGCTTTATGTTTAGTCAGCAGCTCTTTTGGTGTAGTTAGTAAATTGGAAAATGCTTTTTGCTAATATTTCTCTTTCTTTAGTAACAGAAGAAAAGATCGTTCTATATCACCCCGACGCCGCAAGAAGAGGTCTCGCACCCCAAGTCGCCATAGAAGTCGATCAGCATCACCTAGATGCCACAGGTGGTGACGAAGCAGTAGTACTTCGTTGTCTCATGTACGTAAACCTCGCAGCCCAACTGTGGAGCCTTTAAACTCCAGTGAAAAACTGAAACATGAAGAGGAGAAACAAAGGTATACCCGTAAATTCCACAATATCATTCTTTGTAAATTATATGTATACCAGCTTATGACTTCATTCATGTGACCCTTGTGACGATATATTTGCTTTTTTATTACTACTGTGTAGGAGTTTGACCATAATTTCTTTTAAACTTATCTGTGTCTGTTGTAGAGCAAAATCTAAACCAATTTAATCGTTATCAATTATTCAAGTGGTCTTCAGATGTAGATAAGAGAATGTATCCAACTATCTGGTATCTGGCTAATTGGAGGGTCTAAATAAAGTTCGGTGAGACTCATATGCATGAACTAATTTGTCCTGAGGGAATCAAGCAGGTTACAGAATCGTTTCCTTGGGCTCTGCTGGTTTCTTCATATTTAGCTTTAATCTATATCTAACTATCCAACTGCGGTGCAAATGTAACTCACTCTGTTACCGAAATAACTGCATAAATTGACTAGAAGTTCGACTTATCTTATGGATGATTAAAGGATTCCCTTGCCACTTCTCTGTGGCATATGTGGAGTCTTGGGGGTCCCTTTACTGGTGGATTTACACTAATTCAGTTTGAGTTTAAGCTTTTTTTTTTGTGTGTGAACCTGCCAGGAACACCCTTGAAAGTTGTATATATGGGCTGACTAATCAGTGTGTTTTTCGTCCAACAAAACGTTATTAGTCCATCACGTATATTGAGGAAATGTCGAGTACTGTTGTTTACGGTTTAACGTTTTTTTTTTCAGTGCAGCAAGTTACTTGACACTCTTCTCTACATGCTTTTTCTAAAGGAAGATACTGTTATAGTTCAACTTGTTATATTTGATCATCCATTGGCTGCCTCCTTTATCTACTGTACACCAGTTTTGTCATTTTTTTTGGATCTGGTAGAGGTATGCCTTAAAGGGAAAATGTAAAGAATTGTTAACTGTAAAGGTCAATCTCCCAATTGTCGTCCACTTGTGTTGAATAGGAAAGTGAAAGGCAGAAAAGATTGTGTTGATGGGTAACAAATGAGACTTTGGGAGAGCCCTGATACCTCTCTGTTTGCTAGATCATGTCTGCATTGCCAGAGTTGCATATAATGATTTTAGTTCCAATATCTGTGATTGATTTCCTTTGGTTTCCAAACAGGTGTAAGCAGGAGGCAGAATTGAAACTAATTGAGGAGGAAACTGCAAAGATAGTAGAGGCAAGGTATTCAGGAAAAAGTTACTGGAGCTTGAACTCTGATGATATCAAGCTAGAGATAGAGAAGCGTTTGGAAAAGAGCCGGAAGAAACTTTTGAGCTGGAGAATGAAAAGCGAACTATGTTGGACGCTTAGCGGAAAGAGGCAAGTAGATTTTATTTTATTTTCGCTTTTGCAGACTTGTTAAAGTTTGGTAATGGATGTAAGTCGGGGCTTCTTGTACAAAGATGTCACCGTGTTTCTTCTCTGTTGTCTTCTTTTTTCATGTGCAAAATTTTTAAGATTTTCTCTCACTATGGTTGTGGTTTTTTTTACTTGCAACTGAAAATAGATGAGTGGTTGATGAGTGGTTGCACACCTGCACTGATGACATAATATCTTATCATCTTTTCTGCAGGAACAAGCACGGAGAGAGAAAGAAGATGCTTGAAGAAAATCGAGGCGCCTTGAGGAATAGACCTGGCAATCAGGTCGGGTTGCCAGGTCGGGTTGGGTCGGGTTCGTGTTCGGGTTGGATTTAAACGGGTTGACAATTGCCAAATCTAACCTAACCCGTTAATGTTTTCGGGTCAAGATAGTTGACCCGAACCTAACCTTAAGATAAACCGGTTGGTTTCGGGTCAACCCGTTTAACTTTTTCATCTTTGTTTTATCGTCAAATTTTATATACTAAACTAAAGATTATGGAAGGCCGTAGTGTAATGGTGCTAAGTTATTAACAAGAAGATGAAAAAATGACTCAAATTTAGGAAAAATGTTTTTGTGTAATGTTCGATTAATATTTGGTCTTTATTTTTCGTTTTTCCTTAAACAAATATAATATGATATTTTTTGAGTTGTGTTTTCATTGGGTTAAGTGGGTTATAATCGGGTCGAAATAACCTCATTTCAACCCATTTATTTATATGGGTTGAGAGCGGGTCAAATTCGGGTTGAGATTCTCAACCCTAACCTAACCCGTTTAATAAACGGGTTGATCAGGGTTAACCCATTTAATTAAACGGGTTGGGATTTTCAAACCTAACCCGCTATTTTCGGGTTAGGTTCGTGTCGGGTTGATGGGTCGGGTTATCTTTTGCCGGGTCTATTGAGGAAGCTCAGAGACAGGGAGCTTTCCACTGACGACTGAAGAAGATGCAACGACAGAAAGAAGAGGCCTTGCGGAGGAAGATACAACAAGAAGAGGGGGGACGAGTGAAACTGATGCTTTTGCTTGGAAAGAACAAGTCTAGGCCTAAGTTGTCATTCGCTCTCCATTCAAAATGAAGATGCTTTAGAATTTGTAATGCTTGTGGACATCAGTACATTGTTGTGCTCATTATGAAGTTCTTTGCTAGAAAGAATTTTTTATATTTATCTGATGTTCACCTATTGTAGTACCCTTGCCCGAACCCCTTCATGTGTTCAATTTTCTTCCACCACCTCCTCTTCCCCTTTGTAGTCTTGTCCGTGTGCATGATAAGCTGCTAAGTTTCTCACATCACTACTGGGAACATCACAATAAAGAAGCGAATATATTTCAAAATAGTTTAGTGTTTACATTGTCGTCAAATTTTCAGCAGATAATTAGTTCTTGGTAAGGAACTATCTTATAAAAAAATTTGCTACAAAACTACCTTATACGTTTTTAGAAGTTCGGTTCCTTCTTTTTTAGTTTCGTCTCTCTTTATTTCAATTTCCACCAATTCTTCTTTAACGGAAAAGAATTGATGCAATGTTAATTTTGATAATCCCCTTATTAAAACCACATCCTGTTTTATTTTCGAAAAAATTACTTTTGGGGTACCCGACCGATGCCATATTCCCAGAGTGGGCACCGTAGTTTGGGCCTTTACTTTTTGGGCACCCGCGGTTTGAAAATTACTTTAACGTGATTGATCGTATCTTGACAAAGTTGTTTTTGTGCTAATTTGTTTTTGTTCAGATGTGTAGTATTTTACATGATTATCATTTCAGGCACCCAG
>ONZK01001836.1:53293-68681 GCA_900322385.1 Pharnaceum exiguum | reverse complement strand
GGGGGGGGGAGGACTATAGGAGAATCTAGCAAGGATACGTCTAGCGCAGCTAATTTTGACAAATTTTTAAGTTTTGTTCTTTTTTTAGTTTTGCAATGCTCGTGTTAGTAATCAAATAACTTATTGTCTTATTGGGGTTGGATCTTTGTGGTCAGGGAGAGTTTGAACTGTGAGATATTTTTTTTGCTAATCTCATAATTTTTAGTACTCTTTATTAGATTATCCTTTTTTTCTCAATTGGTCGTTGGAAGGGTAGGAGGAGGAGGAGGGAGGGGAGCGAGGAGGGGAAGGGTTGGGTTGGGGTTGGGGGTGGGGGAGGGTTTGGGGTTAGGGGAAGAGGCGAACATATTATATATTATTATTCTGCTTAAAATGTGGATTGCGATTGTTTGAAAATGGGTTCGAGAGGTTATACGCGAGGGAGGAAGATAGAGGGGGGAGGACCGTAGGAGAATCTAACAAAGAGACATCTAGCTAATTTTGACAAATTTTTAAGTTTGGTTCTTTTTTTGTTTAAATTTTACAATGCTCGTGTTAGTAATCAAATAACTTATTGTCTTATTGGGGTCGGAGCATTATGGGAGGAAGCGTTTGAAATGTGGGATATTTTTGCTAATTCTCATAATTTTTATTGCTCTTTGTTAGATTATCCTTTTTTTGAAGTTGTCGTTGGAAGGGTAGAAAGATGAGCTGGGGGGAAAAGGGGGGTTTGGGGTGGGGTGGGGGAAGGGGTTGGGGTCGGGGGAGGGTTGAACATATATTGCTATTCCTTTTAAATTCAATTGAAGATTTTTCAATTGGTCTTGATTAGCCTTATTCCTATAAATAAGTAAAGTCGTTTATGGGTATAATATGAATATGTGATTACCTTATACATCATATCTTGCAGAATGGTGAACTTTGTTCTCGCATGCCGATAACTCTAATTTGTATTAGGAAGACTCCTTCATCTTTTTTCGAGTAGTTGGGATTTATGCTTTATTTGATCAATCGAAAAGGGGGAGGTAGACATATGAGATTAGTGAAAGTTAGTGTCTTTCTAGCCTACTACCGGAGATGAAGGGCATAGCCCGAATCACTAAAATTCGAGAGTGAAGGGTACACACTACAAAATGATGCATAAAGCCCACGTCTGATACAAAGAATGTACCAAGGTGCATTTAACACAAAATTTATTAATCTATGTAACATTTTGACAGATAACAACCAAATTGATATTATATAGTTCAATGTATTCCATAACAATATCTTTGCAAAAAAGATATAACTAAAACCATATTTGTATGAATACAATTAATTTCAATACAGAATTTTCCCTTTAATGTTGCCCACATTCACAACAGTCCGCAACTTCTTTTTGTTCATCAAAACTCAACAACGACAACCTATACCAAAAGCCCTATCAAAAAAGTTAAAAAAACTTCAATAAAGCCTTCTTCGCTTACATACATTTTCAAAACAAACACATAACTGATTCAATTAGCAAAAACTTAAACAATTTTCAAGATATTTAATTTTACACATATTCAATAAGTATACTAACATTACAATCTCCAAAAAATACTAAGGAACTATGTAAATTATATTTTACAAATAAAAATTTCACCGTTTTTATCCATTGGTTTTCATTTGGAAATCGCGCGCCTCGCGCGCGATTATCCACTAGTATCAAATAAATGTGGTGGATGGGAATCGATTCTAGAGAAAATACGAGTTATAATAGGACTTACACCATTTTGTTCAAGTTATAATAGGACTTTCAAATTATGGAAAGTTCAAGTTGTTTGGTTAGACTTAAATCACATAAACTTATTTCTTTGGAAATAGGACTTACACCATTTTGTGGGAAAAATGGAAAAATGGTGTTAATGACTTACCTAGGGAAATCTAGGTACATGAAATTTTCACCATTTTTTCCATGAAAGTCACTTACACCATACTAACCAAACAATTCAACCCATTTCCAAGGAAATAAAACTTATAATATTGAACCAAACAAGAACTTTAGTCTCAACAATTAGAGTAAGTACACTACTACACATATATTTGGACCAATTATTATATGGTAAAATTAGTTGTATTTTGATTTTTGCACACCATTTTCTTAGTTTCTTTCCCCAACCATGTATAATTCTATCTCTGTTCTTTAACTTGCTTCTTGTTTCCATTTTGGGGCGTTCTGTAACTTTCTTCTTACTCCCTCCGTTTCTAAATCTTGTTCCCATTTGGATTCTGCCACAAGTTTTAAGGTTGTTGTTATTTTACTAAACTACCCATGATTTAAGAAGTGGGGGTGAAAGAGAATTGAAAAAGGGTATTGGGAAAGGTTGTAAATAAGCAAATGAGGTGAGGGTATAATGATAAAAACAAGGCCCAAAATAGAAATGGAAACAAGATTATGAAATGGACAATAATGAAAAGTAGGAACAAGATTAATAAACGGAGGGAGTATTTCTTAATAAAGCCTCTTTTTTTGGGTAAATTTACTATCCTAACCCTACCACTTCAACCATATTACATGGTTCTCCCTCAAAAATCCACTCACATAGTCACATTCCCCCACTTATGGGCATTTTAGTCTTTAAATCATCAATGACAAGTGTCCTTAAAATATATGTCATTTCCAAGCAAGAAGCAAGTTAAATAACGGGGGAGTAAGAAAATGCAATTGTGTCTCAGAAAAATGCCTTTTGAAAAATGTATTTGTGTTTTCAAGAAAGTTCATTTAAATAGTTAGGAAAATACATTAAGGTGTACAGATATACACCTAGTTGTACATATAAATTGCACAGACCTTGTTTCGTAGTTAGCTTTTTGGGGCAACTTGTTGTTACTTGGATTGTTTGACCAAAATCAGCTCATAAGATCCAAAAAATGAGTTTGGTAATTAGCTGGTTCATCTAACTTTTTCGACCCAAGCAGCTTCAAATTAACAAATTGTCCTCCCCCAACTAGGTTCACATCAGCTGGTCAAACTAGTTAACAAATTCAATTAGTCGAATCCAAATACCAGCTATCAGCTCCATCTAGTTGCCACACATGGTCTTGTGTATGTTAAGGAGTGATGTGTCATAATGTGATTGCCTATTGGCTGCTAAATTTCCTTTGAAGAAAATTTCTAAAACTTGAAAAGAATCTTTTTCAACTAGAGGGAAAATGAAATTTGACATATGTTAAACTAAAATCAAACAATTCGCTTATTTGGTAAGTGCATATGATTAGTCAATCAATTATCCAAATTATTGCCCAAATTGCATCAATCAACATTTTTACTTTTTGTAAATGTATAGTTTTCAATTAGCTAGACAAGAATTTGCTACTTAGCTAGATTTAATTTATATGAATGTCTACGTCAAATAATAACTGCTTGGTTAATCATATTTTGCTACTAGAAAGAAAAAAATAGCTACTTTTGGCGTGTGAATTAAGTTTACCTTGGAACAAACATGTTTTTTTCTAGCCCGTAATAGTTAAATGAATATAAATAAATAAAATATTTAAGCTTAAAAGTTTTCTATTAACTTTAATCAACTCAAAAGCAAAAAAAAAAAGATTGGGTCCTAATAATTGTTTGTTATCAACAGTTATTATTATTATAATAAATTAAATCTTTCTAATAATTCCGGTTAACCATGCTCAAAGTAGTTTAGTTTGCCTCAAAATAATGTGAATCAACTCAAAACAGTTGTGATATTTTATTTTTTGGTGATTGTGCTAAATATTATTTACTTAATTAGCGTCAAATAATTTAACTCAAGTTGTTTCTTTTAAACCAGTTCAATTCAGTTTTTAGCTCCATAATTGTTACTATATAAATTCTTGTTCTTCGATCTTATCATCATTATCTCTATTCATTATAATTACTATTTTTTAATTTATAATTATTATAATTTTTATTGTTATCAACAACAAGTTCTTTTTAGTTCAATACAATTTACCTTGTTCAAAACAGTTAAGTTCAACTCGAAATTTTCTAGTTTTTTCTTTCAATACAGTTTACCTTGCTCAAAACAGTTTAAGTTCAACTCGAAATTTTCTAGTTGATGTGAACTTGAAATAGGTCCAATTCGACATGAAATTGTTTTTTTTTTAAATTATTTTTGAATACTTGGATGTATCACTGTATCAGACAACACGTAATCCATTGTTCCGACTTATGTTCCAATGTTCCATATAGGCATATATATCACATATCTGATAAAGACCCCCACCGACTGTTTTTTTTTTTTTACCCAGAGAAAAGAGCTCAACCGCCCTATAGGTAGGGTGTGCATATATATAACACCTTCGAAGTTGTCCTCCTCTAATTTGCCATGCTTTATTTTAACTTCAACCTCGCTCTCTATATACTTTATGCCATGATTTAGAGAAGTGGACAAGTGGACAACGACTCAACGAGTAAGTATATTTTCTTAGCCAAAGTACATAGCTTCGCACAAAATCAAGCTAGGTCATTGATTAAACTTGCATTGGTGTACGTAGTACGTTGATCAAATTATTGTGATCGAAGAATTATCCCTTTTGCGTTTAGCCAATATATATGATGTCAAGGGTACTACAGATAAATATGTTCTGGCGGCCAACAATGATCACTATGTGGTTCAAGCCTAGTTGCTGGCCTTTGCGGAAAGCTAGAAGTGATCAAGATATAATTGGCGACTCCTATTTAGATCGCCTTCCTAATGACGTGCTAGTGACTATCCTAAGCAAAGTTGATCTAGTGACACTATGCCGGTGCACTGCTGCTTCAAGGCGATTCATGGATGTCGATGTGCTCTCAGAAATAACCTCCCTAAGCAGTACGCCGTTACCCTCATCTTTATTCACCCCCGACATGGTTAAATCATGGTGTGGACATGTTCTCATTTGGATCAGCCTGAAAATTATTACATTTCGGCATCGCTGTATAAGCAACGCATTACGAGACAAGGCTTTTAAGCTCGCTTTTGAGGATCTCCTCTTGAAAGTTTGGAAACCAAAAGTATCTTTATCTGGAATGAGAATTTTCCAAAGGCTCACGAGGCTTGAGTTTAATTTGTCGAAATGGAACTCCCAACAATGTTAACCCGTCTATACCCTCAAAAGCCCGATAAAGACGTGTGGTTTAGATGGACTCTTAATACAGACCCCTTGTCGTCAATCAATTTTTCGTTGGTCTATATAAGAGGTACGGTTGTTACACAACATCAAAATGGCATGCCTTCGGTCGACGACAACGATGATGGAGAATTCGATACGTGCAGTGTTCGCTCTTGGTCTTTAATGTTACATGGTTTGTTTGTGATGCTCAGGATTCTAAGATTCCACGATATTACTCTTAAGACAACAGTACTGCTGAGCAAAGATACCACAAGTGCTACGGATGAACAAAAAAGAAACGATATTGAAGGAAGGGCGCGACTAACAACTCTCCCAAACATGCGTAATCATTCGCGTCGTCGTTGGACTAAAGGTTACTTCACACCCTCAACATTGTCTCTGAATAACGGTTCTGTACGAATAAAAAATGCTGTGCTCATTTTCAGCTATGAAGGAGACAATAGGCTTGGTGATGATGAGCTCATGATGGCAAGGTTCCTTCAACATGAACAGGATGACGACGTTGATGATTTAAGGAAGGAGCTCAAAGAGGCGATCTCAAAGATACTTGCAGATGATAAAACACGTCAAATGATAGAGGGGGTTGGAGATGAGCGAGGTTAAGTAACAAGACGTTGATAATATTGCAATCTCGATCTTTTTCTTTTTCTTAGAACTTGGACTTCGTTCTATTTTCCGTCCATTTTTTAAGTTGCAATGCTAATTTTATCCTTTAACTTATTTATAGTCCAATATGTAAATTCAGATGCTTATATATGAAAAGGGTCACACAATTTTTTGTATTGATTAATTAACCTGACAACAATTTTTTTAAAAAAAAAGAAAGTAGATTATTTCTTATTAGGATCTTAATTAGACTCCGAAATCAGCTAGAACTTGAATTCTCTCGGTACTGTTTTATTTTAGACGTGCTTTAGTTGGAAACGGAGAATGAATTTCCTAACTCAATAGGGAATACAACTCCGACTCATACTTATACAAGAGATTGCAGAGACACAATAATAATCCATATTTCCGTACACAACATTGCTGGTATATACGCTGTCCTCCACTGCTCCTTCGCTATATGCTTAACTCTTAACCCGATTACCCGAGCGGCCGAGCCTATACCCTTCACCTATTTTAGAGAAGTACGTACTCGTACCATAGAGAACAACAACAACAACCGAGTGTAAATCCTCATTCAATGGGGGTACTGTAGAGAACAAGCATCTGTTATATTGTTTGCCAACGTAGTTTTGGCAACCGGAGACTGTGTTTGCTTTACTTTCTGCCCGTTCGTTAGTCAAGCAGAAGAGTCTTTGATGAAACTTGCAAACCGAAACTATTGTGAAGAATTTATTTGTGTTTAGCCAACAGCTAGCGGGGCATTATTAAGATGATCTCAAGGGTAATGCGAATCGATATGCTATGGCAGCAAATTGCTATGTCGTTCAATCCCAGTTATTGGCCTTTGCTTAAAGCTAGCAATGATCAAGAGATAATTAGCGACTCCTATTTAGATCGCCTTCCTAATGACGTGCTAGTGATAATCCTAAGCAAAGTCGATCTAGTAACACTATGCCGGTGCACTGCTGCTTCAAGGCGATTCATGGATGTGCTCCCAAAAATAACCTCCCTAAGCACGCCGTTACCGTCCTCTTTATTCACCCCCGACAACCTTAAACCGTGGTATGGGCATGTTCTCAGTTGGATCCACCTGAAAATTGTTACAATCCCCCGATATCGTGGTATCTATGCATTACGAACCAAAGCTTGCGACACTGCTCTCAATCTTTTCAAGAGAGTTTGGCTACCAAAAATGTCTTTGTCTGGAATGAGATTTCTCCAAAGGCTCTCGGGCCTTGAGTTCCTTGAATTGGAACTCCCAACCTTGACCCCTCTATATCCTCGAAAGTCCGATAGAAGCTTTTGGTGTAGATGGAGTTTTAATTACGACCTAATGTCAAAAAAAATATATCATGTGTATCTAACAGCTACTGTTGTTACACCACAAAAGAATGACTTGCAGAATGTCGACGACGATTTTGATGGAGTTCTCAATGTCAACAGGGATCGCTTTCGGTCTTTAGTTTTACAAGATTTGTGGGCGACATACCGGCGTATATACTTCCACGAATATATTTTCAGGTCACTGTTGAACATGGATAAAAATCTCACCAAGTTGAGAACCTGTCTGAGCAAAGATACCACTAGTGCTACTGATGATCTAGGAAGAAACGACATCAAAGGGCTAGCGCGACTAAAAACTCACGCAAACAAAGTTCATCACAATAAGGGAGACAATCCAAATAAGGACAAGTACTGTCATTGGAATAGGACTTATTTCACACCCTCAACATTGTCTCTGAATGATGATTCAGTACGAATAAAAAATGTTTCGCTCTGTTTCTCCTTTAAAGGAGACATTGTTGGGTCTAATAAGATGGATGATAAGCTCATGGTGGCTGAATACCTTGAACATGGACTGGGTGATGATGATTACTTTAGGAAGGAGCTCAGAGAACCAATCTCAAAGATACTGGCAGATGATAAAACACGTCTTATTGGCAAACTTGGATAGATAGAAAGCTTTGCAATAGGGGGTTTGCACACTCTGCCATTGTGGTGTACAATATATTATACACCTAGTGTTATAAAATAAGAATTTGGTTTTTGGCCATCCACTTTATTTTAACAGTATATTTTAGTCTAAAATCTTATTTTTTTTTAGCATTTTTTCCCTTTTCATATCTATCTATTAACTGTTTGTACTATAGTGTATTACCATTGCGACAGGACTTGGGAAAGTACAGTAATAGTAACGAAGTGTGTTACTATCAGTGTTGAATTATAAAGATGATAATTCATTGGTAAAATCGTACGAGGAAAACTACTTTCGCTACGAAAGTAGATAGTACTACTAAACAGTCTAACAGCATGAAAAGAAAAAGGTAGATTATAAAAGGCTTTACCATCCACCATTTCATAGTAACTAGTCAGGTAAAGAGCTCTACATAAGGTTACAGAGTCTTACTTTAAATTAGTGACGAGCTTGATAAACCAAAACTTGATTCTTCGACAAATGAGTCTGCATACTAACTTTTTGTGCCCCAACTTCTGTTTCAAATGAAGATACATGTTGATAAACAAAACTACAAAAAGCTCACTCATCCTTCTTTGTGATAAATATCCATTATCCAGGGCTAGTCATGCCTAAAGACAACAATGACAGCTGTGCAGTTATCCTTGCATCCTCTCTCAAGAACAGCTTCTCTGACAAGACGACGGCACACAGTTTTAACAGGTAAACCTTCCTGCAAATTTTTCCAGGAGCTCAGATAAAGAGCAGATGCATCTCTAGTAACTATGAACGCAATCAGTTACTCACTCAGGCAAAGAAATACTTTTACAAGGCTGAAGATCTTAGGTGAAAGTTCTTTTTTGCTTTTGGTGTTTTATACCTGATTCCTTAGCATTTTCATATACGTATCAACAGTAAAAGGGTCTAAACATTAACAATCTCCTGTAAAAGACTATATTTTGTATTATATATATGTAAAAGGCTGCATACATCGTGGCCTAACCTTGATGAAATCAAGTTTTTGGGTAGATGTTGATATTGTTACATTTGTTAACATTGTCCAAAGAGAAATGAATCTATAAATCTGAACTTTCTTTTTCTTTCTCGACATACTCATTTATTTTATTAGGGCAACCATTTACTAAGACTGCACACATAAAAGATTAAATATTTAAATTCCATAAAAATAATATATATACAGTTGATCTTCCACAAAATTTTCCAGATTCAAATGGACTTCAGTGAGTACGTGGGTAAGGTGCTGCCTTTTTTTTCTTTTTCGTTTTTACCAGAATGGTAACTTGGTTAGCTACTTCAATCCTGAAAATGGTATCCACACCTATACACAAAATATTGAAGTTATGAATGCAGAATGCCACAGCAGGCATCAAGATATGCATTGGAAATGGTACAACCGTACAAGTGTAGCCCCCCTGTCAACCCCCTTCCTCCTCTCCCTTCCTTGCCACCTACCCTATAGCCGCCACTCCCTCTAACAATTCTGCCCATATATGCCCCCTCATTCGTCCCCCACCCAGCCCTTCTGCCGCCATACCAAGTCTCTCTTCCACCCATGACCCATCCGGCCATCCCCTTCCATACTGGCCAAAGGGGTTGGGTGGTGGGTTGGGTAGAGAGTGTTTTAGGTCCATGTCAGGAAAATATGATTTAGAGTGAATGCGTTGGCTGTCACATGCCTACAACGAAACCCCTCCTCCTATATCCGGCCTTGGGACCGGCTATGAGCACTATAAATAAAGTTTACACTACTCCCAAGCGGAGTTGGAGAGCGTTTTACTGTGACTGTTTTTTCCCTCCTCACTTTTAACTTTTGCTTCTTTCCTTTCTTTTCCTCACTCTTAGAAAATGAACCACGAAATTTACGAATAAAGGCCTGATGAATAGGCTTACGAAGCTAAAGTGCCAAAATGTTATCTTTTAATATTGACAATTGGAAGTTCATTTAAACTACCAAGTTGCCGAATATTTTTCTCTCGATACCATGTTGTCGAGAGGGGCATTCATTCTCAATACCAATTTGGTCAACAAGGGCATCTAAGGTTAATGAATAAGGATCATTTGTTCCACAGGCCGGTCATCATTTCAACGTATAACCTTGCCTAAGTTATTGGTGTGACTTCTTTTTTTTATGGCTTCAGGTTAGGATCGCAACACAAAGTTTAGCTATACTACTGTAAGCAATCACACATTTACTAGAGAAATACGGAGTAATGAAAAAAGATTTACGTCAATTATCAGCAACCCCATGATAAATCACATGCTTCCAGAAGATCCAAAATAATGTAACTTACCTTTAGTAGCTTGTGCACAAAATCCACAGCATCTTTTGGCCCAAGCACCTGAAGTTATACATTAATCTTTAATTACTACTATTCGGAAATGACAGATTACTAATAATAGAATCATATACATACCCCCCAAAGGCCATCGCAACCTAAAATAATAAAATGCTCTCTTTCAGTAAGATTGAATGATTGGATTTCAGGTGTTGCAATGACACCGACCTGCGATTCATAGTTCCATACACTGTTATTGGAGAATATATTGACTGTAAAGCTTGAGAGTAGAGCACATTAATAAAAAGCACAAGATGAAACTACTCAAATACTATATAACAGATGGCATTGAATGTAGATGGGGAAAACTTTATGAGCCTAGAGCTAACAGACGCAGACAACTTGATTCGAACAAATAGCTGAACAGGAGATCAGAACTTCGTCTAGGAGTATGTGTTTCAATCAAATTAGTCAGAAAGCCAACCCCTGATGCTAATAACATAAAAAAGCCGTTATCACTCATTCAAACAGGAAAAAAAATAATCAATCATGAAAAGAATTCACCCGTAAATGTAGGTTCAAATCAGAATTAACCAAAAAGTAAGGATTAGACCAAAGTCACTAAGTTAACGTCTTGTGTATAAACCAAATCATGAACAGAATTACAGAATAGTAGAAGTAGATAAGGGAGATTCTAGCAATTGTACCGTATATCTATATTTTCAGTATCCAATACTCCAGTAAATTCATTAGAAGGCGACAAGTATTTTTAACCCAAATTAACACGTAAACGAGATAAGTTTGGTTTGGGAGAGTACATGTTACTAACTTCATGGTAGGCAGTAGGCTTAGAGTCAATATCCACCGCCAAAGATGCAAATATCAGACAAAGAAATAAGGAACCAAACACACAGACGACAAACTGTAGGCACCTACCTTCTTGAATTGTCGGTCCCCAAAAGCTCGGGAAACTTCCAAGCGACCCTGTAAACGTCCATTGGAACCCACGGACCCACCAGCCTGTGAACACAATGCTCAGTGTACAAGTCAAAGATTGTACTCCAGATTTTGTTTTACAATTGCATATTACATTAATATATCGACGACTCTTACAAAGACTATGAGTCGGCAAGGTTAAGGTGAAGATACTAGAATCATAATGAAAGTCAAATAAAAAGACAAACAACACACTTCCAGCAACAACAACATCAACCCAGTGGAATCCACATATAATGGGGGTCCTCGGGGTCAGGGTGTATGCAATCTTTCCCCTGGTTAAAAAAAAACAGGGAGACAAACTTCCAGCACTTAAAAAGAAAATTATACCACATTTAAACATTATAATGGTATTAAAAAATAATAACTTGACTGGATCGCTCCCTTGATGAATTAGCACATCCACAAAGTTCTGTGATATCGTCCGTCACACAAGTCAACAAGTTATATACACCTGGAAGAAACATGGTTCTTCAGAACAAGACAATTCCGAGCAGTGAAGTACATACAACTATACAAGTAGGTGTGCCGGATTAATTTCTACTTTTCAACTATTACGGGATAGGATGACTGTCGCACTTGTCCCAGGGATGGCATTTTTTTTTAGGCTCAACCCTTTTGGAAGAGGTAAGCAATTCGGCTAATCTGTAGAAAGGTCTAGTTCAAAGCAAGCTTATCCTTTGAGGCTGTACGACTTCTTGTGAAAGTCAATGCAGTAATCTCAAAACTGACCAGAACGAAAATTCAATGCATTAATACGTAAAAAGGAAACTAAATTTGAAGAAGCTAAGCTGCCCAACCCGGGGAGGGGGTGGGGAGGCTCATAAACTTTGCATGGAAGGAAACTTAAACAAGTGAGTATGTTGATTCAAAATACAAGGCCCATGGGATTAGTTATGCAGAGCCTGGACACATACTATCTGGAAAAAAAAGTTCAACGCTTCAACCACAATGAGAAATAAAAATCACTTCACTATCACTACTCAGAGCAGAGCACTACACAATAATCAAAATATAATGTTTACACAATTAAGGATATAATCTCTCCATCCCGATTAAATTGACAGTATACTACTTTGAGATGTCCAAATAATTGTCCATTTTGCAACATTATACAACAAGTGCAATTTTACCCTTTTGCCTCCCATTCTCCTTCCTTTAACGAACATCTCAGCCCCATTCCATGTTTTCTCTCCCCACCCCATGACCACCACCCAACCTGTCACCAATACCCTAATCACCACCCTTTTCATCACCTTTACCCCACCTGCCACCATTCTAGTCATCACCACCCACAGAGAAATGTCACAATTTTCGTCAAGTGAGATTGGACCACCTCCTTTGAAACCTCGCCTTGTATTCAATTCCACTCTCCTTTTCTCTATGTTCTGACTTCTGACTGTATATAATAAATCTGACCCCATCATAATCCTTCTTGATGTGCCCAAAAGAGGAGATATTTGCTATGGGCTGGCAAAGGTAAACGATTGGAGGGGAAGGAGGGGAAGGCAAGGGCAGCTGGATCCGTCGGGAAGTGACCAATGGCTACAAAGGCGTGAAAAAGTTATAAAAATTGAGGACATCAGAGTAGTGTCTCAGTGGAAGGAGAGAGAAACGGGATGTAAGGAAGAAATGGGAAATATTTTCATTAAGGGCAGTTTTGTATTTTCATTTGAATCTCAAATTTGAGGTTTTTTATTCTAGTGGACAGTTGGTTCCGGACAGTGGGGGTAGAACGGACGAATGCTGCCCTGAACCGGGGTGATTTTGGCTCTCGCCTCCACTCTGGGTCCCACTACTTGCTTGCGGAGCATCATACCGAAAAAAAGAGGGGAAGAGGACCAGTGAGAGTGGGCAATAAAATCTGTTATGGACTTCTTGAGAACAAGGTTCTTTGGGTGTGGGCGAGATAAGGAAAAGAAAATTCTTTGGTGTTGTGCGTTTTAGCCATCTTTCGGTGTATTTGATATGGCTTCTTTCGGGATTAATTAGTACAGATTATTTTTCTATCAAAAAAAGGTAGCAATAAAATCTGAGACTGAGGTAGATATAGGACTCTCAGGTAGACTTTAGTCTTAAGTTTTGTTTTCATTAGGCACAAAATGGAAGAAATTTTAGATGATTTTAAAATGGCCACCCAGGAAAAGGTACTTTCTATCAAAACACGGAATGATGTGGATGTCAAAATAGATGAACAGCCAATGCACTCTTAAAGGATACTCCACTCACAATAGAAGAACCAGCAACCTCCTCCTTAGCAGTGATTCTGATATTCTAGAGCAGTCAAAAAACTTAGGTGCTTTTTGGGATAGTTTTCAGTTTTTTTTGTTTAAAACTAAAAACCAGTTTTTGCCTTTTTGGAAACCAGAAGAAGTGGCTTTCAAATTTATGTTGTCAGTTTTCAAATCATAACAAGATATACCATGCCAAACGTTTTAAAAATTACTTCATCATCACCTGGCAGAGACCTTCTTTCTCCCATCCATTGATCAATTTCTGTTTATGGAATCTATCCGTACAAACCTTTCTATGCCCTTAGCACTCAGCTTGGAAAGACTGAATGCCCAATTTGAAAATATTTGAAAACCAAAAACTCACAGTGATCCCGAACAGGGCCTAATACTTTTGGATTTAGTGTGCTTTTGTACCTCAGAAACTATGCTATTTGCAGATATTCATTTCTTAACAACTACAACAAACAACAACAACAACAATCCTAGTCTACTCCCATCTAAGATAGGGTATTGAGGGAGCCTGATGTACGCAGCCTTACCCCGATTTGAAAAATCGGGAGACTGTTTCCAGAATGACCCACTTAGTACACATTTCTTAACAACTCTTAGATATAAATACATTGTTCAATCGATATTCCTTGTCTCTTCTTAGTTTCATAATTCCTACTCTGGTTCTCCTGTCATCCACATAAATTTTACCTTCAATTTTTTATGAGGTTATCTAGGATTTGCCTGACTAACCCCATGGACCCTGAAGTTAACAATCGGAAAACCCTCGAATTTGGACCTCTCACTCAGGGTGGTATTTTACCTTCAAATGATGTCTGTCCTCTTCACTTCAGCACTTGTAATTAAAGTAAAACTTTTTTTTCTTTGAAAAAGAATATACTTTAAAAATCCATCTTTCATTTAGATGAATCTTTTTCATGGCCCATCAAGGCAAGCTTTCATTGATAAATCAGCATTACCCTTGAGAATAAGGAGACTTTGGACCGACAAAGAGAGATCATACTATACAATGCCAAAGATTCTCCAATGAATAATAAGCCAACTCAAGGAAAATATAACATGCCACTAACACATCAACAGAAAAAATTATGTGGACAAGAACAATTCAAGCGACAGAGGCATTTCCAACAGAAGTCAAAGAACAATTAACAAGCAATTGCAAGGTGAAAACAGTAATCAAAACAGAATGAAAAAAAAAAAAAGAAGACAAAGACAGCAATCTTCTGTTTAGAACTGTCTTATCCTAACCTTTTGAATTCGAGTGCGCTCATGTGGGTAAATTGCTTTATGTTCTCTAGTTAAAACAATGGCCTTCAACGAACTCAAACCAGCAATGTCCTTGTCTTCAGAACTGGCGGATCGTGCCACAACAGCTTTTGCATCGCCTATGTTAGCTACAAAAACCTGAGAATTCAAATGCTTAGAGAGGAAAACAAGTAGAGACAACATGAATGAAAATTAAAGTAATTTGTTGCATATCACTTCAACCTACGGTCACAAGTAGAGACGACAACATGAAAAACCCCTAGATAGCACAAATATCTAAACACAAGAAGTATGTCAGCTAACAGAAGAAAGGCACTGATGAAAAGAAAAAGAATCTTAAACAGAAGAAAACAATCCATTAACTTATTATCAGAGCACTCGTACTCGAACAAAAGAAAAATACAGGAACTACACAAAAGAAAGAAACTTTGTCCACCTAGACTCCACAAAGACAACTAGAAAAAGACATCACAGATTTTACAGAGGATCAGCATCGCAAAACTTACAGTTTGTTCCAGTATCCAAACACATACGGCTGTAGCCCCATCCTGCCAACCTCCTATAAGAATTATTTCAATAACCGTCAAATTAGGGCAAAATTTAACTACTGGAAAAGATATATATGTAATAGATAACATCACACGTGACTACTTTCAAAATACAATTAAATGTGGTAGTTAACATGTCCAAAGGTATGCCATCTCAAAAATGTTAATCTTTTGAACAAAATAAGTACTCTAGAGCAGAGTCTCGGGAGACACCATGAACGAATACAAAAAAGAACTAATAACAACAAAGAGCCAACTAAGCAAGGTCTGCAGCTAATATCAATACAACTTCATTGCTACGGCGCGGAGAACTTAATTAAATATCATATCAAGTTATCACAGATTGATCGATGGCCAAGTCGAACCAGCTACTGT
>ONZK01001836.1:20462-45730 GCA_900322385.1 Pharnaceum exiguum | reverse complement strand
GGGGGAATTTACCATTTAGATACCCGACTTATATCATGATATCAAATTGGGATTCAAAGTATTCAATATGTTAAACAGGGTACCTGTACTTTTGAATGTTGTACCAAATTGGAACCCGAGTAGTTTTCCGTCACAAAAACTGACCAAGTTAGGGTCACTTGAATAATTTTACAAATAGAATGTGTCTACATTATTACATAGCCCCCTAAACACAAGGAAACAATAGGGAAAATATATTTTCCTCCATAAGATATACTCTTATCATAATAAAACATAATCTCACTTAATAACATTATCTCTCTTCCACTCTCGATCTTCTCTCTTTATCTCTCCCTCGGAGTATCTTCAACTCAATAATTCAGACAAATCATGCGTGCAAAGTTACTCAAATTAGCCTAACTTGGACAGTTTCTGTGACAGAAAAATGATTGGGGTCCCATTTTGGTACAACGTTTAAAAGTACTGATACTCTATTTGACATATTGAATATTTTGGACCCCAATTTGGTATTATGGTATAGGGCCCTGTTTGGCAAATCTGCTATCTGCTCTTTTTTTAGCATATCTCGTCTTTTTATGTCTCACATCAATCTGCTATTGAATCTGCTCTTTTCTTATTTTGTCATTTTCTCTCTCACATCAATCACCAATCTGCTATCTGTTTCTGCTATCTGCTAATTACCCAAACAGGGCCTAGGTCAGATACCCAAAATGGTAGATTTCCTTTTTTAGGAGAAAACTTGTGTAACCCTCCCGATCAATCACTCACATCTCTTCCTAAAAACAAGGGAGTTGGTCAAAGTAGTATGCCTATTTCTCAACGCAGTAGAATTTTTTGTTAAATTTTCGTAACCTACCCTTATAGAAAAAAAGAAGGCAGTCCCTTCGGGGACCCTTCCATCAAAAAAAAAAGGAAGACGGCCTTCACTTTTCATAACCCTATAAAAGTCTAACCCAACTTACATATCAACATAAACCATCAACTATAAGTACAAGACATTAAATTTTAATAAGAACTATTAAAGATTGATGAATATGGACTTAGATTGATGAGGTAGTAGTTTCATATGTATTGCTTTTTTTTTATTAAAAAAATTGTTTAATGATATGCAAAGCTGTTGAGAATAATTTCAAGTTGGGCCATCATCCTAACATAATTTCAGATTAACATATTTTTCAAAATAATTTCAACTTGCCCGACTTTTCACCTGAGTAGATTAATGATGGTCGAAGAGCTACTTTCCGATGAAGGCTTGTTTATGTGGCTAAAGAACATACGCCTAATGCTGAATTGGAACAGATTAAGTTAAATGAGAGAAGGAAAAGAATGAGGATAAGGGAAGTTGAGAGTCATCTGGGCTTCATGTGTTCTCATTTAACTTAATTAGGAGCCAAGTCAGCATTAGCCGCATGTTCTTTAGCCACGTAAGCAAGTTTTCACTCGAAAACTACTTTTCGACCATCATTATCAGGTGAAAAGTCGGGCAAGTTGGGATTATTCTGATAAATATGTTAACTTGAGATTGTTCTGATAAATATGTTAACTTGGGCTTATTTTGGGATAGTAGCCCCAACTTAAGATTATTTCTATCAATTATGTGTAAATGATATTCAAATAAAATTCGTTATGGGTAAATCTTAGAAAAGGAAGGACCTTAGCACAATATTGACATGTACTGCTTTTTCCACAAGAAGAAGTACGAAGTAATCATCTTCTCAAAGTATCAAACTAGAACCCATCATTAGGTAGTTCCATACATAGGTAGTTCATGTGATTTGGTGGTTTTTGACCAAATTGACCCCATTACTAGGTAGTTCCATACAAAAAAGTTTTCATTAGGTAGTTCTTTACAATAGACATGTTTTATTAGGTAGTTTCGTACAATATTCTCTTAATATTATTAATCAAATATTTTATTGAAAAATATTCTTAAATATCTATGCCATATGCCTTTTTCTCCAATCTACGCCATGCTACAATACTTATATTATTTTTTCTTCGCATCTATTTTTCTATAGCTCCTCACCTTTTCAAATAATTGTACACTTACTCCATGAGAAAAATGTGGATTCCACCAATAACATTCTACTGTGGAAAGTATACTAATTAAAAACTCTACATTTCATTCCATCAAAAAAAAAAAATTTACATTTCATACATGTGTTCGAAAATACAAAAATAAAACAAAAAGATAAAAACATCAAATTTTATATTAAAAAGATCATTAACATTTTTTTTTCGAGGGCAAAAAAGATAATTAACATTATAGTCTCATTATGCAAAAATACCACACAAAAAAACTTTAATAATTTTAAAGGAAACCAAAATCTTCGGTTTTATGACTTTTGTCAGGCGAAGCAGCGCGTGTGCAACATTGACTTACAATGGTCAAGTTACTTTTATCCGATACCGAAATCTTCGGTTTTATGACTTGTGCTTTTTAGAGGTGGAAAACAAGCCTATCGGTTCGGGTCAGGCTAACCCTGTTGACTGCTCAATCGGGTTCATTTCGATTTGGGTTTTTTCGGGTTTAGGTTACAATTGGGTCACCAATTCGGGTTAGGGTTGGTTTCGGGTTGGGTTGGATTCAGTTCGGATTAAGTCGGGTTCAGTACCATTTCATTTATTTTTACCCCAACAATGTAAGTTGTTAAATATAACTAAACAATTAAAGTTTCTTCTAATTGAAATATGTTTTAATTATTTAAATTTGTTATTAGCGTATATTTCATGATAACAAAGATAATGAATCAGGAAACCGCCCCTCCCCCTGTCTTCATCTCCTCTTCTCTTCAACCTTTACCCATAAACCCTAACTCAAATACACTATTCTTCAGGCCGGGAAGGCCGATTTTGGTCATTCCCGGCCTGTAATTTTATGTTTTCTACAAATTTTCAGTATTTTTTGGTGTTTTGTTCTTCTATTTGAATAAATTAGTCTCCCATATGTGGAGTTTTATATTTCCCTTAGTGGAATCTTATTTCGCCTATAGTGCGATTAATAGTATTAATCTAGGGATACCGTGCATACAAGATTCAACTTGCAGTATGAAGATTGATAGAAGATTGATTATAATATTAGCGATGAAGATTTCTGCTTCCACAAAAGATGCCGAGGCATGGATCGAATACAGTAAGGAGTCGCGCTTGAGTATTGTAATTAATTGTTTTGTTGATAAATTTTGTACTAGTATAGTTGATTTAGTATGTTCTAGGGTGTTTTCCGATGTAGATGCCGTATGGCTTTTCTGTTAATGAAAATCTCCCATCCCTATTATCAAAAAAAAAAAAAAGATAATGAATCGTTTTTCTTCGGGTTTGGTTCGGTTTCAAGTTTATTCGAGTTTACCTAATTCGGGTTAAAAACGGTTCGATTCGGGCTTCGAGTTGAATTCAATTGTCTATTCGGGTCATTAATCGTGTTCGATTTGGGTTAAAACGGGCCGGCCCATTTTACCACCCCTATGCTATTAGTTGCCCAAACAAAACGATACTTTGCCTACCACAACAAAAGAAGACATTTTGTTCTCCTTCTTTCTTCTACCTCTCTTTTGATCGGAAAATGCGACATAGACACATTACACTCCCAGCCATCCTCTAGCCTTTGTCGGCGGCGATTTAACAATCAAGCTTCACAAATGATTGCGGTTTAGGAGTGTAATTATGTAACTTTCCATATATGACACTTAAAACCAAGCCGACAAAACTGTTCTGTTCTGTTCCCTTTCCATTTCCAGAAAGGAAAAAAAAAGGTGCACCCTCCTCTAACCGGATCTGATCTGTAACTCTGTAAGTAAAACGCGTGCCGTTTATTTTATTTTATTTCTTTCCAATTTTTATTTATGCCCTTTTAATTTTAGAGCTTCCTTAATTAACCAGGCAACTTACTAGTTGTACAAGAGTGTTGGTGTGAGTGGGGGACTTATAAATACCGACATGAGAAAACTATTTGTTGGGTCTTATATATATGTGTCATTAGCTCTTGTTGGGAGCTTACCTTCAACTGTTATATTATTTGTGTACCAAAAATCTCTTCAATTTTGATCTACAGAAATTAAAATGTGTAAGAGGAGACGATTGCGAACGTTGGCTTCTCTAGCTGATCGGTTTAGCCAACTACCGGAGGACATAATTCACCAGCAAATATTCAGTCGCCTTGACACCAATGACATTGGTCTCGTGATGGCGGTTTCTAGAAGATTCAGGGAACTAGCATTCTCCAGCCCGTACTTGAACATGAGTGTCATGCAACAACCAACGGGGGGCATGGAAAGTCGTTTATGTATACATGAGTGTGGAAGTAAATGCTGGAGCTTCGTCTATTTTGTGGAGAAGCTAGTTTCGTGTAGGCCGGTTGGGTTACCTTTGCGGTCCTTGCGGGTACATTGGAACTGTGATGTTAATCAATCCACCGTTGAGAGTTTGCTTGATTATGTAGCCCATTCTTGCGGTTCAGCACTTGAAGAGCTAGACATTGACCTATACAAGCCTGAATTCTGGCTGCTGTTTCCAGAGCGGTATAAGTGTGATATGAGTAATTTGGTTCTAACTTTCTCTAAATTCACTTGCCTCCGGGTGTTGCTGCTCAATAATTGTTACTTTTCTAAAGAGTCACAAGATCAGTTTACTTCATGGGTTGAACAAGCTACATCTCTCAAGCATCTTACGATATCACGTTGTTTGACTCATCAAGGCCTGGACATTAAGAGCTCCTCCCTCCGATCACTCCTATGTTCGCAAATAATCAATGATGATATCACCATCTCCTGCTCATCGTTGGAAAGGTTGGAGATAAAGGACTCCACTTTCGGTGTGGAATCCAGGTGGATCATTGATGGCCCCATTATCAAGGAGCTAATCCTGGAGGATTGCTCATGTTCTGGCTACGGCGAAGTCATTGTTAAAGCAGCAAGTCATGGCCACCTTTTACATTGGGCAGTGTTCGGTGTGGAACGAACAATACCTAAACAGTGTTGCGACAAAGCAGTTGAGGTAAGCACTCCCACTCTGCAAGAATTTCGATGGACTGTGATGAACAAGGAGGTGGATATTGCAAATTTGAAAGACCAAACTGTCTACAAGTGCATACGAGAAATGATTTGGGATCCCATTAGGAATACTATCAAAGATACTTGTCACAGCGCCCGCGATTGCTTGAGCATCCAGAGGGAGTGCCTCATATTGAAAAGTGATATCGAAGATATAAGGATGTTGGAGTCGTTGGAAAGAAAACATCGGTCCCGGAATTATGTATTGTTTTAGAAGCTTGTCATTTCTTACAACTTTTGAATGTATGAATAATCCTAATGTGATTACTGAATTTAGGCAAAGACGCTTACTTGATGTCATGTTTTTTTAGTGTGGTCTGGATTGCTTGATTGAAGGCTATATATACCACCGAGTTAATTTATCACCTTTTTGGTCATATATGTGTGGTTCACTTCTTATTTGTGTGTATATGCTTCTTCTTTTTTTCTTCCCAGTGAGGAATGTGTTTTATAGTTTTCATTTTCCTTCAATTGTCTTTTCGTTTTATTTTTATAGCTTTTAATATTGTCTGTTTTCTAAAAAATGTAAAGTTTTCAGATTCAGTGCTCTATATGGTATCTACTTGCCCCTTTTTGTATTTTTCTTGATCATAAAAGTACTAGACATTCTTTTGTATTTTAATGTAAGAAATTGCCAATTATCTTGCTTGATTCTGTGACTCTGTTGGTTAATGTAAGAAAGTAATGATTGGATTTCGTTACTCTTCGCTCTTGAGAACATCCATATTATTTGTCTAAGCTAGTAATGGTTGAATTTCATTATTCTTGGCTTCTGGGAACATTAATTGCCCATTGCAAGTGTTATCTATGTCATGCCAACATCTTATCATAGAGTCATCGGCAGATACATATATGTATGATTAAAGTGAGTTGTGATCTTGAATTAATGGGAGGTTGTTAGGGTTATTGTTGTGAACTTCAAGAATCTACTTCCCAGAGCGATTTTTGGAGCCCAAATGATGGATCTTGGATAGCCTCCAGTTGTGCAGAATTTGAAGGCTTATGCATGGGATGACGAGGTGAGGAACTATAATTCTACTTACGTAAACTTCCCCTCCCTTACTCGTAGAAATTTTGTGGAATCACGGGATCCTGTAATTCAGTTGCAAGGGCTCTGTCGATGTATTTCTCTGTATCGTTTATCTTTGCACTATTGAATATGATGTCAACTCGCCTTATTGTTGAACTTCTGGTCATTCTTCTCTCTGTTAAGCTCTGTTGTAATGTCAATTTTCTTTATCTTTTTTGCTTAGCCTGCAGTTGTTAGCAAAGACAGTAGTAGCGACCCCGACCTGAGGTTAAATGATGGTGGTGATAGCTTTGTTAATGAGCCTCTCAAGTTGCAGCAGGCAAGAAGTGATCTTTGGTTACTTTGCAATTTTTTGATGGTATAGTTTCGTTCTGGTTCTTTTAGCCCCCTTTATTCCCCTCCTCATCTGGAGCCTGTTAATTTGACCTGGCCCTCAGCCACAAACAACTTTTAAGCTTACTTAATCGTAACTTTCATCAAATAGACAAATACATACAACTCCACTTCAAAGTTTCGTACGTCTATCCAATACATAAATTCTTCTGATAACATTGTTACAAACTTACATAGCATAATAGTTTTCTTTATTATCTTCATTACACAGCAGAGCTACGGCCACTACTGGGCTTGCCTGGGGCTCCCTCTCTATGGAATTTGTAGTTCCGTAGGTGTTAGCTCGCATCCTCATTATGCATCATTCACCAACATTAGAAAAGTAATTTTTGAAACAAAACAAAAAACATTAGAAAAGTCAAGGCTCTTTGCAGATTTGGTCGACAAAGGCGGAACATAAAGACATTAATTCTTGCAGCTATTGGGGAGGCTAAACCCCTCAACAATTTTCTACTCAGTTAGTGGGACGAATGGCGGCAATATAACAGTGGCCTCTGAGTCTGCAAGAGCAGAAGGGAATTCTCTCGTAGTTGTTTCCACCCTGAGTAAGGATCCTGCAGATGATAAGCAAGCTGAGGTGATGGCCCAGGCTCGAGCTGCAAATTCTACTGTCTACAGCCCAATATGATCCCTGGTTGTCCTTATATCCTTCCGATGATTAACAGGCATATGAATTTGTCATTGGCATCTCTGTAGGTATTATTGGAAAGAACATCTGATATATTTTTTAGATTGGTCTCTTTCAATTGACTGAGAGCCTTTCAATTGAAAGACTGAGAGCCTTTCAATTGAGGAAAATCCTCACTTGCCTGAGTCCTACTTTTGTAAAAATTAGCCAGGGCCTGACTTATGCCCTCCTGAATAGCTTGAGGAACTTTCCCAGCTTAAGGTAATCTAAGAGTTCTTCGTGCAGACTATTCTCTTGATTCTGGGGAAGAGGGTGAAACTTGCCCGTGGAAGTAGTTCTTTGTACAGATTATTTACTCGATGTTTTTTTATGTTGTGGGACGAGGGTCATTCTCTTTCTGTTAAGCTCTGTTTTATGAGTTCAATTACCCTTTTTGCTTTCTTTTTGCTTAGCCTTTAGCCGCGAGCAAAAGCCATAAGTAACAATATTGACGAAAGCTCACATGATAGTACCCAGAGGTTTACCTCCCGAGAAACAGTGAAGAAGAGGGTAAGAGGATGTGGAGAGGGGGAGGGGTGGGCTTATGGTGCAAATTTGTTTAAAATTCAAATGAGGAACCATTCTTTTGATGAAGTCGATTGAGGTTTTTTAAAACCACTTGACTGTGATGCTTTGGAATATCATGATTACATGGTCTATTTGCTATCCTGTGAATGATTTAGTGTAGCATTACACTCAATGAGATCTACATGTGCTTAAGTTTTTAGTTTGATTGCTAAAGTACCATGGTAAATTTGCTTTTTGTCCTTAACTTCTATTGAATGCTTTTTTGTGTATTTGTTAGAACTTCAAGTACAATGTTGCTCTTTTTCTGAAATAGAAAAAAAGTTGTAATAGCAATTATTAAAAGATTCTGGAGTACTTTGAAGAGGTTATATGGTCAAATTAATAGCAAAAAAGGAGACATGGTAGATAATTTTCATCAAATTTGAGTTAGGGAAGGGAGGAAAGGCGGCCGAGAGGGGTAAGAATCAAACAAACAGACATTGTTAGGCAATGTTCATCGATATTTTAGTTTCGTAATTGATTAGTTTTTTGAAAAGTTCTTGGTCTTTCAATGACGAGTATTCAAATTTGGTTAAAGATTTGTCTTGAACCCACAACACAACTTGTGTCCGAATGGCAGCAAGAAAAGCAGTGCAGTACGCTCCTCAACCGGTCCACACGACTCATTCTTCCTGTAGTCCCTGTGAAGAACATAACATCACCGGGCAAGAGTATCACATTAAACTCAGAGAGTTGGCATGTATAAATACATGCTGTAGTTGCTTCTGTTTTAAAAGTCATTTTCCTTCTGTCTGAAAGATTTTAGTTATTTATCCATGAGCAGAACTCGGATCCTGAGACTGCAGGTTGGTTACTGTCATTTCTGGCAATAACTGTCTTTGTTTCATATATTCTTTTGTAAGTTTTCCTGCTAACGTTGTCCGTATCAGAATCCACTTCCTGAAGATATTCTGTCCCTATGCTGGTTGCTCTGGTTGTGCTTCTAGCCGAGTCCGGGTAACTTGTAAAACCAACACTTAGCCTCCTGAATATTACTGTATACCAATAAATATTGTTGGGAAGGTGAATTTGTACATTGTTTGGGAGACTGGTGTTATGCGCTTTGATGAGAGGGAGAGGTTGGTTTGGAAGTATTGGTATGTGTTTGTAAGTGATGCGTGAAAACTCCGTTACTCACTCTCGCATCAGTAAGTTTATATCTCGCTTGCTTGTGTTTCCATGATTAAGTGACTTGTGCTCTGGAATTAGGACATTCATGGCTTTCATGGCATAGCATCATCATGAATGATTTACCTAGATCATGCCATGATAGTATCGACGTACAGAAAGACAGTCAGGTTCAGATAAGCCAAGTTTTACTTTTAGAGATTGTTAACTTTTGTTGTTTCTTTCTTTCAAATTGTAGGCAGAACCCGCAGAACTATGTAGAAGTGATTTGGATAGTCAATATCCAGTAATTTTAAGATGCTCTCTCCTCTTTAAGGTAAGCTTCGTACTTTGTTGGATATTCACTGTTACCACTGAACTGATTTCACTTTCGTGTTAAGGTGCTCTTGTGAATGTGTCCTTTCATTTATATATAAGCTGAAAAGTTCGTCGGTTCAACCTCTGCATTATTTTTTCTGGTTAGTGAATCTACCGGCTGTGGACACAGACGCCTGAATGAGGCACCTTCTTGGCTTCGTTAGGTTTCCCTTTAATTAGGTTCTGCACGCCTTTGTCACTTCTGCTCTTCAGCCTCCTTTCTTGGCAAAAGTCTAGGAATAGGTAAATACTGAATTTGACTATTTTACCAAAGCATTCACCAATCTTTCATTCTTTAGAGTCATTATTTATGAATTCACATGTTACATAAGTTAAGCTTGAGTAATCTAAGCACAACTTAAACTTGGTTAAGGAGAATTCCTTGCAAAGTTGCAATTTGCAAGCCGGCTAGCAGGGGCCTACGAAGTAAGAATCCTTGTTGTCTTAACAAAAAAAAAGAAGAAGCAAGAACCCTTGTTTTCCCTCTTTCCTGTATAGTACTGGTAATTTGACGTAGCAAATTTGTCTTCTGAGTCAACTTTGTTAAAGCTCATAGCATGATGATGTTTTTGATGTTGTAAGACATCACCAAAGCACATTCTTTCTTCGTGTCTTATGTTTGTTCTTTTTAAATTACACGCTTGTGTTACTTGATCATGCCATCAAGTCTACTACGCTAACCTAATAGTTGTTTTACTGTCATAAACAAAAACTTATTCTTTTTGATACAACTTGGAGATCTGTGCATATGATAAGGCAGTCTAATGGGAGATGCTGACTTGTACGAAAAGACTACTCAGAATCTGCAGATAAACGCAATTGGTACCAACAACTTTAACTGTGAATTTGAGCCAAATTCCAATTTGGTGATCATGTATTGTCGGGGTTGGTGCTTCCATCTCTGTTGCCATGTTTTCCATATTGCACTCAAGAATGGCAAGAAATCGGAAGGCCTACTGTGCCTTATGGACTCATGTCATCATGGGCATATCCCATTCAAGGCCGTTGTAAGTATTTTTTGTTTTGCATCTTAACATGGATTAATTATTAAAGTGGCAAAAGGCCATGTTTTGTAGTATTGCTACCAAGTAGCTACTGAAAAAACTAACCTGAGCAAACTGACGTTGAATGATTATTCTCATTCTGATGAAATTACCAATTTCTCACCTCTTACTCTCAGTCTCTAGCTATCAGCCTATCATGCTTCCTTTGAAATTTGAATAACTATTGATATTTATTTTTATGTGATTGATTGTAACTTTGCAGATTATCTATGGAGATCAAGATGAGATGAGAAGGTCTATTGATTAAAGGAAATTGTAACGAGCCAAAAGTATGCTTTTGGGTCAAACAAAGGAAAAATTATACCATGAAGGATTGGAGACCATTTATTGTTGCCTTCCTGGGTCATAATGCAGTGCATTGTAGAGTTACTGCCTTATTGGTCAGCTCATTGCAGACTTGCAGTGTTTGTGGGAAGGAAGCTGATGTATACAATGTGGCTGTCTGGCTGACAAGAATTTTAAAAAGGACCCGTATGTAATTAATTATTTTTCCCGTAGGAACCTGTATGTAATTTGTTTTACAAATGTTTTATGGTAAGACTTGTGGAAGGAAGGGTGATCTGGTGGATGGATTAGGGAAAGGAAGTTTTTGTATGAAATGCAAAGGATTATGATATTATCATAATTTTTTTAAAGAACTAATAATCTAATACAATTCCACCTAATTTGTTATGGTTCGGGTTCGGCTCGTGTTAATCTAGTTTTGTTGCGGGTTGGGCCGGGTTTATTTCGGTTCGGATCAATTACTTTTCGAAATATTTGTCTTTAAATCCATTGAGAGTATTTGATTGAATATTTTTGGGTTGGGTTAGTTTGGTTTGGGTGAAACCGGGTTGACTGGGGTTGGGGGTTGCGTTTTTCAGGCCTATTTTGGACTTTGGGTGATTCGGTTCAGGTCAGTTTTTGCCGGGTCTTGTACTGTTCTTCAATAATTAGAACTTTAGAAATATAGAATCCGATTACTATTTTATAATATATCTCATCTTTCAATTTAACATTTGATTCTTTTCATTTAATTTCATATTTTTTTACCGATCGTCCAAATTCGACACCTCTTAATTTATTGGTCCTAATTCACTTCAATTTAATTCGACTGTAAGTGAATTTCGAATTCGATTCACTTTGTTTATCAATAGGTGGAATTGATTTTCTTTGAATAGAAAATTTTGATTTTCATTATATAGTGGTTGAGGGTTAATTATATAATAGTCGGGGTTCATTCATTTCCAATCTCATGTATAAAACGGAGTGGGTTCACGCATTTTGTTTTTTATTCTTTAAATTGTAATTTGTTCATACTTTGGGTTTCCCGCTCGTAATCGTAATCGTAATCATATAAAACGGGTTCACACATTCGTTATCGTAATCTCTAAAAGGAAAAGGAAAAGGAAAAAGAAAAAGAAAACGAAACGAAACAAAATAAAAGCCGAACTTTCTCCAGAAGAAACAAACCAAAACAGAACCTAAAAAGTTTCCCGCTCTGTTTTCCTCTCTCTCTCTCTCTCTCTCTCTCTCTCTCTCTCTCAAGAAACTAAGTAAGAAATATGGCAACACTTCAATTGAGGGCCAAAGCAAGAGTATTCAAGGAGATATTCCTCATCTACAATACTATTAATACAAAGTGTGAGTTCACTTTTCTACTTCCGAAGAAAGAACTGGAGCTGACGTCGATGAGCGACACTGATAAACTGCCCGTGGGTAGTTTAATCGGAGCAGAAAGCTTTGATAACTTCACCGTTAACTCTATCAGTCGCTCGTTCAGTGTTGAATCAGATGTGCGTCAGATGCATGAGTGGGCACGGGGTCTAGATGATGATGCAGTTGCCTACTTCAAGCTATACGATAAGGCTTTTCTCTGCAGGTATCATATTATATTATACTCCGTATTGTTTTTCTTGAATATTAATTATGATAATAAATATATTATTATTAGTATTAGTTTACAAGTTCGTTCGTTCGTACGAGTAGTTTTCTTGAATGACTTATTGTTTTCTTGAAGGATAAAATTAAACTGCTAATATGTAACGTAGTAATATTGATCTTACTCGATCATCTATCTTTAATTTATCGTGTTTAATTACGTACTGTAATTATATAAGCGAATGATAGAAAAGATTAATTAGTTGAATTTGATCGGCTCCACCACTGATGCCGAAAGGTACAGTGTAGGATTTACTTAATTTGCCTGATGAACCTTTTGCAAGCAAGATAAGTGTTGGCTCCTGAAATATGTACAGTAGTGATAGGATCTGCTTAACGTGATTTTGCTAGAACTTCTAGGCAGCAGATGATAAGACGGACATCAATCAAAGAAATAACGATAACCTAATGAAGAGGCCTGTTTTTAATAGCTACTGTCTACTGTCTACCATTTCAAGTCATTCGCATCACGCTTTCTTTTTCTTTTGAACATTATAAAATATTGGATTACATTCATCAAAATGGTGAATTCACTACTCTCTGTAAAGAATGCTATCTGCTTAATGATTGAAATGGTTGCTGATATCACTGAGAGTCTGAGAGCTTGATTTCAATAGTCTGAGTGCTTCTTTACTCAGAGTTATGGGAGGGTGGTGCACGGGCAGTCGGGCACCACATGCCTCCCGGAAATAAAATTGAAAAGTTCCCTGGTTTGAAACCATGTGCTACCATTATCGTACAAGTTCCCTGGCTTGGATATCAGTTGCATTGTGTGCACCATATGATAAGGATTGGCTCAATGTTGTGGACATTATATGACAAAATGAAGTTCCCTGGTTTGAAACCATGTGCTGTTGTTTTTACTCCTTTTCAAGTTTCAGACTCTTTTTTTCCCATTGTAAACCCCAATTACCCAATTCAATTGCACCACACCGCCCTCCCTCAGTCTCTCACTGCCTGCCTGCCTCATTGGCTCATTGCAATGGATGTTATCTATGCTCTCAACAAGAGGCGAGGAAGAACCCTCTACAGTTTTGGCGGTTAGGTTTTGGGTAGGCTTTTGTTCAGGGTAAAAGTGCATAAGTGAAGGTTAGATTGATTGTGTAGTTACTTTGACTTTTTGATGGTGTTAGTATTGTCTTTGTTACTGGAAATGGTATCAATGAAATGAAATCTACGACTAGCACCAAATTGTTGATGTGTATCTTACTCTTTAATTATGTTCATTTTATTAACACGCGCCATTAGCAGTGGTCATTTCTATTCTGTTTGATTTCTATGTCATGCCTGTTTTATTTGTAATTTTGTACACATGAATTATTTGTGGTACTTGGGGCTTTTAGAATTAATTTACTGAAGCAATTGTGAAGAGAGATTTATTTTTGGGCCAACTGAAATTTCTAATTTGATGGAAATTAGGTTAGTTTATTCAGTCTGCGATGGATGATCAGTAAAACAAAACAAGCATTGCCTGCCCTTCTTCTGTGCAATGCAGGTTTCATTCCAAGTCCGTCCTTGTTGGATTCAATAGTCTTATAGATACTCCCTTGACCCAGCCAAACTGTAGGAGTTTCTAAAAATTAGCTTTCCTATACCATCGACCCTCGTGTTTTGATACTGCAGAGCCCCTTGATATTGAACATCATCTTGAATACAGGGTCTATCTGTAAGAACTAGTTCTTTTTAAATTTTGTGTATCATGAAGATATACATGTTGGTTAAATAATTTGCAATAGGATTAATATAGAGTGCACCACATGACTTAGTTTTCTGGCTCTGCCTCTGATTGGCATGTTTAAGTTGCATTAAATTATGTGATGTCTGTGTAAGTGAAAACAGTTGAATGAGCTTGGTTTTCTTCTTCACTTTTTTTTTAGGTACAGAAACAGCCTCTATTAGGGCGGAAGTGATTCCTGAGACTATCCATATTCCTAACTCATCTTCCTTAACGCAAAAGAATGGAATGAGGGTCACGATTGATGCAACCATTTTCTATACCATATTCAAGTACTCCTCCAAGAGTCAGTTATCTGGTATGTTTTCACCTATTTTATCCTAATAATGGTTTTTAAATACACCTCTTATGTAGTTAAATTATTCTAATAATGTTTCTTTTCAAGTGGACTTCACTGTCACAGATGACAAAGTCATTATATCAGCAGGCTACCCTGGAATTAAGGTAGTCAGCTCAACCCTCTCAGAGGTGAGCACTGTTTTTTTATATAATATTTTGTAATCAAACATACTCTGTATCTGTATGACTGTATGTAACTATAGGTTAACTCTTATATTATTTTTTTTACAGGACTTCGGATGTGTTGTTCGAAACTTCATTCCAACCGACCAGACGCTAGTCCTCAACCTGCAAGGACTTGAAATCATTTCCACAGCAACCACTTTGGCAAAAGTGTTAACTCTCTATTGGAGCCCAGGTCAAATTCCAGTGCTGAGGTTTCCCTTGAATCATATTACACTCTTCATATTCTTGGTGCCAGAATCGGTGGTGCGTCCCTCCACTTCTCCTGTGGGTTCCCCTAGTGGCAACTAACTGATGGCTTGGATTTGGAATGATCCTCTGTGACTTAAATACTCTATTGATGACATAATTTTGGTTTTTCTCTTATATGAAGAATATTTTACTCCACCTCAGAAAGAGAGATAAAGGTGTTGTATATGATGCGTCTTTCTCCTAGGAGATGGGACTAATAGTCTGGAATGTTGTGGGGGAAGTTAAGTGAAGTGGAGAAGGTTCCTTTGATGAGAGGCCAGATCAAAAGTTCATTTACTCTATGATCTTTGTCTTGAGTAATGGGAGTAATTTTGTGTTTGCCTTTGTATGTCAATTAAGGCATGAAGTGCTAACTGATTAGGACTTGGGACTGCTTCCATTACATTGACTGTGTAGTGAGTAGCTTGGGGGTTGTATACTTGTACTTGTTTCATCTCAGTTGTTTTATGAGATTTTCTTCGGTGCTGTAATTAGGATGTTTCAATTGCATTAAATTCTGCGATTTCTGTTTTAAATGAAAAACTGGAGCTTCACCTAAGCTAGCCAACGAACTTGAGTTTCTTCTTGGTTGCTTCTAGTAAGCATTCTTGTTCCCTTGTCTAACTCAGTCAGGCATATGGCTTTGTGCTTCCCAGACTAGGAAAAACTGTCCAAATTGTTGCTGAAAGAGAGCATCTCATAGAGGTTAAACATAGATAATGCCGGCGGTGCGTGAAGTCAGTCTGGATGCTCTTTTTTTTTTGAGAACCAGTCTGGATGCTCTTGTCTTTGCCTCTTTGGTAGTCTTACATTCATTGGTAGGCAAGCTGTTCTGAATGATATTGTTCTAGTATTGAAGAGTTGTACCATTCGTGGCATAATTCCACTCTGGTGACTAACATGCTTATTCTTAGTATTAGTTTCTGCTGCATGTTACAGGTCCCTGCTCAGAATAAGTGGTGAATTTGTGTTGATATTAGCTGGCAAAATCTACTGGGCGGGATGGTTGGGCTGCTTAGGTGTCTGGTTGTTATTTGAGATGTTTGGTGGTTCATATTCCTAACAAATTTCCTTTGAGACGGATGTTGTACCTTGTCATTGCTTTCCTTGCTCTCAGGCTCTCAGCCTATCTTAGTGTGTGGAAACTGCCTTACGGCCTGAGGGATTTTGCATTTCTTAACCATGTGGATGTGACAAGCTTTTGCATCTTATAATCTTTTAAATTCTAACGTCAGTCTGAAAAAAATGGGGAAGTCACATTACTTGTGCGTTGTGCCTGCTACATAATTGAGCTCCCTGCCTTGCTATTTTGATGATTTTTTTTTTTTAAAAAAAAACCCATCCATTTGTAGCTGACCATACGGAACACTTTTTCCCCGGCACCTGATCAGGATCAGTAGCTACCCCCAATTTCCTCGCTCCTGTGGCTTTTTGTTCCCGCTTTGGTCTAACTTGCTTAGATGATCTTCTGCGACTTAAAAGTTACAACTACATTGGTGTCATACATTAGCTAGGATCTTTTGGGGGGCATCAATCAAGATAGGCAGATAGCATGTTGCACATGACAATACATGAGAATTTCACCTTGTAATGAACATGTCTGAATTTGCCAGTACTTCTGCTATTATTATGGTTAAAAAGTAGAAGTGACCGTCCGGAATTGCAGATAACGGGCACGAATGTCTTCTTTAGCATGAGAAAAATAAAAGACTGAACACTATACTGGTGCAGTAAACTGTAAAAGCTAAGAAAACAAATAATGGTGAACGAAGAATGTTAAATAATGTAAGCTTGACACTTGACCAAGGAAAACTTGGTTTAACATAATTGTATTGATAATTCTCATATCTCATTGTGTCAAGGATCAATTCATCCTTAGAATTACAAGGGGAGATGGACAATTCTGTCGAAAATCCTCCAACCAAGATAATAATTCAATCAAGTAATCAAGTATCTAATATACAATTGCAAGAATATAATCTAATGAATACTTATATCACAGCACGACAATGGGACAGGAAACCATAATTTACATTTGTGTATGCTGTCATGCTGAGATTCTTTGAGTCACTAGTCAGTTGGAAACGATCAAGCTTAGTCTCATGGGATGTCAGGAGTAACAGAATCTTCAATGAGATGCTTAGTCAACTGGTCTTCTTTCTCTTGATCTTTTATTTTGTGTTCTTCTGTTTTACCCCAGAGCACAGAGTAAAGCCCAAATGCTATGAGTACTGCTCCAACAATCCTGAAATTGCACAACAAGAGAAAGTTAAATCAAGTGTCAAAACTTATACCATCAATTTATTTTACTGCCAGCATGATTTGGTGATAATGTTAAAGTTGTACTGAAACTTACCCTCCAGAGTATAGTTGATCGCCAAGAATTAGAGCAGACATAATAGCAACTAGAACTGTTTGGACAGGTTGAAATACAGCTACACAAACAGGTCCTCCTTTGTAGATGCACCATGTTTGAAGGGAAATTACCACTCCAGATGACACTATTCCCTGAAAAAGATAAATGGATATGAAAAACCTTTGTTATGGCACTAATCTGGCTTAGACATGTTCATGTCCTGCTGACGGGTTTCGAACTGAATTGCAATTTGAAGAACAAATGCAAGGCATCAGCGGAAATTTACCGCGTATAAAATGGTAAAAACTTCTTCTCCTGTGGTGATTCGCCAGTGCTCATAGTCTGTCTCAGCTATGGCTGCAATGCCTAGGAATTGGATTAACCCGAAGAAGCATGTGAATGAAGTCAGAGAGAGCTTGGCGGGGTATTTCTTTAGTACTGATGCCTGTCAAATTGAGTTCAACACAGTTAATTCCTTGATAAGTAATATTAAAAGGTGAAGTTTTTTTTTGATACAGGAAGATGAAACTTAATAGAATGATCATGAAGCTTTTTTCAGAGAAAACTGTCAGGACGACCTTTCTGTAGGAACATAGTTTCATATGTTTTCAACACCAAAGAGTTTACGATCAGAATTCTGAATTATGCAGGAGGAAATTAGCATTTCTTCAGTGCAACAGTTACCTTTTCTTCAAGAATAATGTGATTTTCATGTGACATTCCTAGATTATTACTCTTTTCATGCGAAGTAATGCTAACTTAGTAAAGCAACTTCGATTTTCCTTAACTCGAACAAGAATCAAACTGAACTCACTGAAATTCTTTTAGTGTGGAAAAGCTACTACCATAAAGAGTTTCATATCATCATACTATCATAGATCATAAAAGCAGGAAACAGTCCAGAGCCTACGATATCAAATTTAATTTATGTAAGGGTAACTTTCTTAGTTTAGGAGGCAAACCTGAAAGACCATCCAACCAGCCCATGAGAAACAATGTCCAAGAAGGAAAAGGCAGCCCCATGTCCAAGCTTGTGACTTACTAGGAGAAAGAATTGGGTTGTCTTCTCCAAGAGAGAACCCCTTGATATTCAACAGAGGAATGCCTTTGTATAAAGTTATGATCATAGCGCCTCCAACACTTGCAACTGTTCCCAGTACTTTTGCCAACCCATCTCTCCTGAATATGTTAACTTGCTCTAACCTGTTCATTTATCGAACATTATTCGTCAGATAACTCATTCTTACTGTCATGATCTCTCAAGTATGAACAAGTAAAGCTCGCAAGGGCATATGTTCATCACATTCCAAATTTACCTCAAAATGGTTGCCAAGAGAAAAGTAATGGCAGGAACTGAATTTTGCATTGCGGATGCAAAAGTTGGAGATGCATAATACAAACCCAATATGTAGAATCCTTGGTTTGCAGTGACCCTAAGAACGCAAAAATCAAAAACAAAGTTACTTTACTGATCTGAGATAGCTTGTACAAAGCACAAAAGGGAAAGAACAAGTTTTCTTGTACTCACCCTACAAGTGCTAGTAGGAAGAACTCCGCAAGCAAGGAGAAAGTAAGAGGCGGTCTTTCTTTCCTGGAAAATGGAAAATGTAAGATAAAGTTAGGCACTAAATCATAGTATCTGCATTTGACAAATCATAGTAAAGATAACAAAATGAAATCATACCTCTCTACAAAGTAAGCAATAGGGCCTAACAAAACCAATGCAATGATGTTCCTGTAAACTGGGTACACAACTTTGCTTATGCCAATATTAAGAGCTACTCTGGAAACAATGTGAAACCCTGCAAAACATAACTGCAGGACAAGTAATCCAATAAGAAGCTTCATTTTCTCAGAACACTTGCTCAAATTTGCCATTCTTGTTGTACTTTACTAATTATTATGATACTTGTTCTAAAGGAATATTCACAATGGCATGAGGTATTTATACATGTCTCAGCTCCCTATCCACCTTAATAAGTAAAATTTTATTTAAAAAAAGATATTAAGGGGGTTTGCATAACAGCAAGGGTGAGTCATCATGCAATGCATGGCATAACTAACTGACTGATAAGCATATTTTCATGTGCCTTAATGTTTATCTAATGACAAGAGGACTAATGATAGGGAAGGATTAATAGTCTAATACTCTAATTGATATAACCTTCTTGATATTGTGTGGTTATTTGGTGGGATTTATTTTAATGCATCTGTCTAGTGATTGGATTCATACTTTGTCTTAGACATTGAATCTTTACGGGGAGACAGAATTCAGCCAAGGCATGTTGGCCAGGTAGTCATTTAGACTGTTCATTGAGGTTGGCCAATATGAATACCTCCATTACTTTCCAACAACAAATTTAAGAGTCAGATGTGCAACGGTTGACCTCAAACTGTCATTATTTTCTAGGAAGAGGAAGTGTAAGGGAGATCAACATGCCAATAACATCTTTTTTGTGTTCCCTGCTTCTCTCAGTTACGTTTGTTCTGCTTATTTAGGCCTGTTAGTTTATCTCGATTGACAATATTAATCTCTTACCAATTCACGTCAAGTCAAATTCATTTCGGCTCAACTTTCTGATTCACCTTTTCTGATTCACTTGCTTTATTTTCCGTCAGCTTAAGTGCTTAACATTGATAGTAATAATTTGAAAAAAATAGATTCAATTTAAAACTCTCAAAAATTTAAACATTTATCCATTTTTATACAATAAGATCGTCTCATACAGTTCTTATTTACATATTTATGAATTACAAGGCATGTCTTGTACAGATTATTATACAAATTTACCTCTCGCTCGGTTAAAAAAGAAGAAGAAAAATATTACTAAGTAGCTTCTTCACTGGGAAAATGGAAATGCAGGCATATATTATGTCCCTCTGGCCTCTACCATTCAAGATTTACACTAATAAAACCTTATGGTCACATCCTTCTTCTCTAAAGCCTTAGGCCTTGTTCTATTTAATTTCCCCAATTTGCTTTAGATCGGCTAGTGAGGAACAAATGAAAGCGGACATATAACAGTATGTTAATTAGATACTGCAATTAAATTCTCACTCTACCAACAGTAACTCAAGATGACCAGCTGATGGCATAAACATTATACTTGACAGACCAGACTGCTCACGAAATTCTGAGTAATTTCCTAAACATAGAAGATAATATTAATTGCATGCTGGCAAATACTAATACCAAATATTTAGGGCACTCATGACCTTTTTTTATTTTATTTTGGGTTTATTTTTGATGGACACTCATGAACAATTGTAATGTCAGAGTTTCTCGGATTCCATCAGTGAAACATGAATCAACAAGTTCTTTTTAAATTTCAAGTACAATCATTCTAGGATCTCATCCTGTGCTACATGTTTAATTAAGGTCCACAGGAAGGATTAAAAGTAAACAGGTCAATAGGCTGGATCAGCTAACCTGTGATTTTCTGCACATTTATGAGATCCTAGAATGAGTTTTGACAAAGATGTTGATGGTACAATGGCCGTAAAAGACGTGATTGGGCGATGTATGAAGTTATGAGGAAAGGACATCAATTATACCATAATTAATCATTGTATGATCATACGTCATTAGTTGTAATTGAAATGTCTGCTAATCATTTGAGAAGAGGATTTTTAACAATTAAGCTTCCATATCAAAGATGGTGTGGTCATTTTTTAAACTAGAAAAAATGATATTGTTAAAACTACAAAATAATTCTGGGAAAGACCAGATCACATCTGTCGGATTTCTTTTCTGTGAAGCACATCCACCATTAAATGGTTTTGCCTGATATGAAGTACCCTCCCTAGTGGCAGAATGATAAAATAACTATTATTCCGAGTTGCCGCAGAAAAAGTGCTCCTTGGTGTAGATTATTTACAAGAAAATAACTAGCTGTAATTAGTTACAACATATAATTAGTCGTACTTTGATTTCTGATAGGGAAGACATGCAAGTGTTACAGAAATACTATGATACAAGGGGTTGAAAAGGAAAGGTAAATTAAATTGAAACACAACCTTCTTCACAGTTAAACACTTCTGTAATTCCTTCCAGTTAATTATTTCGGATCAGAGTTAGCATATAAGAAGTATTTTCAAGCGTTCTGTGAGCCTTTACACGCTTTGAGGGGAAAAATACTCCAAAATTTGATAGAAAATATAGGTGCTCAAGCAGATACATTCAAGGTGTAAATTGTGATGTGTGATTCATTTAACTAGACTGGAATGTGTATTCATGGGCAAAGACGAGAAGTAACAATGCAAGAGGGTGAATATGGTGACAAGGTACAAGCATCAATGGCTAAAGTTGAAGGAGCTATTATAAGGCACATCTGTACCACTTGTTGACAATTTGAATTTACCTCTAATGAAAATGGGAGATATCATTCACACGCGACAGAAAGATTTATCAGTGAACCGCCTAACCTATGAGCAAAGAAGTTAATAGCAACTGCATGCAAAGTGTCCCAGAGTCACATCCAGCCAAGAAATGCAACCAGCAAGAAGCTCAATGCCAGTGTCTAGTCTAAGATTACCAGAGTCGATTCTCGATAACTGAAGAAACTACAGCTTTAAGAGTGTCCTGCAAATTCAATATCAGTTGTTTTAGTTGCCACTCGGCTGAACAAGTGTCGATTACTAGGAGTGATCCAAATCATACCGCAGAGTGGTCGTTGAGACCAAGAGAGAGCACCAGGGATTTCGAAGAGCCAGCAGCACTATAAAGAAAATAAGAGAAACAAGCGTACACTTCTGTCAGCACAATACGCAGGAGGAAACCCAGAGTTTGATACCTTTACAGGTAGCACAACATTCCACACAAGAAAGAGCAGAGAAATTCAAGTGAAGAAAGGAGTTCCGTCTCCCCTTTCTGCTACAATTTCTAGCTTAGGAAACCCTGTATGCTCATGAAACTTTTTCAGATCATGATCAAACTATCTTCAATTAAGATGATCATATCAAATAAAGAAACAGAGCAGTCACGTCTCATGTTTTAGAAACTTCATTGTCGGACCTCAACCTACTTCAGCAGCACATGCTGCGGTATTTTCTAGTCACGAGGGAAACTTAGTGAAGACTGTAGGCGCCTCTTTGGAAAACACTAGTCCGTTCTGACATGGAGATAACCGAGGCAAGGTTGACACTTCCTTTCTACAAGAGATCGAGGAGAATGTGGTTACTGAGCAAGATGTGCAGGAAGACCCCCAGTCGCCGCTGCCATGTTAGGATCATTTAATCTTGGGGATAAAAGAGTAGAATGAGCGAGCACAAAATCTCTTGGATAAGATGACTTTGAAACTAGTGGACTCGGTGAACAATGAGCTTATGGAAGATAGTCAAAGTCAACCAAAAAGTTACTGGAAGAGAGAAGTTGAGAATCTGAGGACTACTATTAACCATGGCTGAATCCAAGGAAGTTTTTTTTTTTGGAGATTTTAAGGTTTCTTTGATTTTTCCTAGAGGGGCTTCTTGTCCTCCTTGTATTCATTGAATCTTGATTACCTAAAAAAACGAAGCCAATATCACATCCAGAAACGGAATCCTTTTTTTCCTATTTTGATATCATTCTTTTGATAGACTTACAACCTAGAAAAACATGAACATCCTAACTTCTATGCCTGAACTAAAAGGAAACAGATAATTCCAGGCATACCCCTTCACTCTTTTGCTCAGGTGACTGCAGGATGACGCACATAAATCTTGGTTGAACAAGCAGCAATACAGAGGTTTAGCCTGTCATCAGAAAAACTCTGTGCATGCTTCCTGAGGCAGTTCGCCTATAATCTGCCCAATGCTCAATCCACTCACCGCCATGACTAATGAATGACCAGTTAAACACACAAGTGAAACCCGTTATGGTGAAATCTAGATGCCAAATACACTTATTAGCTCACACTGACCACTCAAAACTACACTGCATCTGAAAAATCATGATTCAAGTTTATAACTGACAAGTTGTGTATGCATAATGCATGTGATACAACATGAAATATTGTAGGCCCCCAAACAAGAGTGATTTTGTGATGAGAAAATGGTTCCAGAACTGAAAGAAACAAATGGTTCCAGAACTGAAAGAAACACTAGACTAACAACATCATCAAAATATGATTCCAACTCCGTCAAATTATACATTGAAATCCTAACGAAATACCTTATCCATAAAAAAAAATATTATGACTTGTTGGCGTGCAGTCATGATCCTACATCAGCTTCGTTCTCATAGATAAGTTTATTAGGCGCATGTTTGGTCTTCTTCGTCTCTTTCCAGCTACTCCATCATCACCAAAATGAAGTGCAAATTAATCTCCACAATGATCAAATAGTAATTGCATCAAATTGGGGCTTTTGACTTAGGCCATTTTAAAAGTCCCATAGAGCCTTTAGGAAGTATTTGTGATGCAGGTGGAGACGGAGGGAGAATAAGGGAATATACACAAAGGAGAAGCAGCTTTGAGAGAATCTAGGGCAAGCTGTACTAAAAGAACAATTACAGGCTAGACTAATTCCTATGCAAAATAGTCAAAGATTTGCCTACAAAAGCTTCAGTTGATTTTGTCTACAAGGAAGCAAGAAAAATAACTCGACCCTAAAGTAAATCGGTGAGAACATACAATAAGCACTTGGTGGAAAACACTAGCATTCCAATAAATCCAAATACTCCAAAGTATTGCCGTCAATACACTTTCCCGTAGCACTTTCTTCTCCTTTCCCTACTAAAAGACATATACTTGGTCTGTAAGAACTTTGCTATAAATGTGGACAAACCTAATGCTCGCCATTAGACCAGAGAGAGCCTTGTCCAAAGGATCCGTGCAAAATCACAATGCAGGAAGAGATGAGATGAAATACTTTTATGTTACATCAGCTTCACTAGTGGGAGAGCTTAGATCAAGGAACAAAAGACCAAAATGCGGACTTGACAGATCGGTAGCAATGAATTCGCACAAGTTGTCCGAATCAATGAGGAACCAAGCGTTCACACAACTAAAAAAAACAAAGCTAAAATCTCACACAAGTACAGTAAGAGGTAACCTTATATTTTCAATCAGCTGCCTAGCAGATGCCAACAGCAACGGCTGCAAAGACAACATTCCGTATTAACTCAATACCCAAAATAAGCAGGCGTGATATTAAACATGAAACCCAATAGGCCAAAACAACACGTCACCTCATCTCGTTTGCCAAATAAGACGGACACACTGAATGTTGGAAGGACTGACATCCCTTCTTCTTTCCTGGCTTGCATTATTGTTCCCATACTTCCTATTTGTGTGACAATGATCTGTAAGCAGCAAATGATATTGCTTTAGGGCCTGTTTGTTTAGTTTTTTCAGCTTCTCAAGACTAAACTAAACTTAACTTCTAATAACTGAAGTGTGCTGAATTGAAACTTTTGTTTGATTGTTTTGACAAACAATTACTCATTAAAATCTTATCAAAATTAGGTTATTATGAAACTACATAGCGAGACATTTTCAATGATATATGGCATGTTCTAACCATTCGCAGTTCAGCTCATAACTTCTGAACGTGAGTTTTGATGCCGATATCCATTTGTAGTTATTAGTATATCATTGGAAAAGTCTCACCATATAATTTCGTAATGTACAATATTGACAGGGTTTTGATAATTAATTGAGCGTCCAAAAAACAATTAAACAAAAAGTTCAGGGGTTTTTTCACTTTTGTTCGGTAAAGTTTAACTCTAAAGTTCAGCTCTACAGGCCCATACTAAAGAATTACGAATGGATATCGTTGTCACAACTTCTTACGATCAAAAAAGAAACGAGCTCAACTAAACTAAACATCTAATAACCGAACCAAACTTCAAAAAAATTAATTAGAAGTTGAAAAAAAGGGGCATAAATGAGACATGTGATAATATAAGTAGACAAGGCCGATGGATACTTACGAAAAAGTGATCCTCATAACCACAAATGACAATATCTGTTTTGGTTCCCTGCCCATTAAACAGAAAAACGTAAGTCATACTGTATAATGTTCAAGCAGACAAAAAAGGGGTAAGGGGAAAGAAAAAAGCAAACCTTAATGTCAACAGTGAGTTGCTTGGTAGGGACAGGAAAGGGAGGGTTTAAACTCAAGTTCTCCATGAAACTGTTGAGGAGTAGTGTTTTTAAGGAAGGATGAAATTGGGGTATTTGTATAGAGACAAAGAGTGGGGGCAGTGTGGTAATTGTGCAGTGCCGAAGAAGCAAGAAAAGGCCGTCTGCTGGACGAGTGACTTGTGAA
>ONZK01001836.1:0-15244 GCA_900322385.1 Pharnaceum exiguum | reverse complement strand
TATATATATATATATATGATGTTTTCCAAAGTGGACAATTGATGTTGGACAGCTTTGGAGTGTTATAGAAGCTCATTTAATATAGAGGCTGATTTTAGAAGTTAATATTAGCTATTGTTAGATGGAGGCAAAGGTTTTGTTTCATAAAAGAAAGATTTTTCAAAGGGTGTAAATTTTAAAAGGTTGAAAGGTAGCTACTGTGCCCGTGGAATATGAATTACGATAATGGAAGTATAGCAGTATGCTTAACAGAACTACTGGACGTGATGGAGAAAAGCCAACATGGGTGATTGTGCCTGTGTTGTCAAGTCATTTTCAACTTATTCTCCGGGTGTCATGTGAAATTGGAAGTATATTGTAACACTTGCTTATTTCTCTCAGAAATCATCAACACTTGACAATGTTGAGGAGTGGAAATGGAAGTTTACTATGCTTCTCCGTAACCAAGATGAGCAAGAGCTGGTGTCAAGAGAGCGAAAGGACAGGCGTGATTTTGCACAACTGTCTGCAGTGGCTACCAGAATGGGCCTTCATAGGTATCCTCAATTGCTGATTAGTATATGCATGCTGACTTGATTCGTCAGTCTTTACCTCACCTTTGACTCTACAAGTATCTGTTTTGCAGCCGCCAATATTCAAAAGTAGTGGTGTTTAGTAAAGCGGCCTTGCCAAATTATCGCTCTGATTTGGATGATAAGCGTCCACAGCGTGAGGTAAGTTTTAGCTATTAATGCTTTTGGTAGTGATATTTTTTTTTGTTCCGTGCTGTCCTTCGTGTTAATACAAAATATGATCTTGTATGTGGCTATGTGCCTTGATTATTGAAGGAAAACAGAGTTAGTCTTTTTTGTTTTGCAATATGGCTGCTTAGGCAAGTTTATTGGATCTTCTCAACATGTGTTATTAGTAGGAACTTCGTTTAAATTGGCGAGTTGATCCAAGTGGGCCGTACGTAAAACTAAATCTATATTTTGTTTTAAGAAAAGAGAACACTAAGAAATAATGTATTTATGTGGATCCCCACCAATGTTGGAACTTGGAAGTTAATAGTTCCCATAGCCTAATAACCTAACTTTAGTTTCATTTAGCAACTTTAGTAAAACGGGGACATTTTGTAACTCAGTAGAGTTAATCTAAGAAACATACCCTTATATAGGGAATGTTGTACTAATATATTAGCAACATTGCAGGTTGTACTTCCTTTGGGTCTGCTGAAGGATGTGGATGTTCTCCTTAGGAAGCACATTTCTCAAAAATCTTCAAGCAATGGTGCTAACAATTTGTCTTCTGCAAAAACTGATGATACTGAAGGTAGCAATGAAGTACGCTATGATCAACCTGAACCCCCAATGAGTGCTGCAAAAGAGAGAGCGCTTCAACGCAGAAGTTTGCATCTTCGAGAACGTCAACAAATTTGGCAGGTATTGCTATACTATTTGTGAACTTATGTCTGTAAAATATTTATCAAAGACTAACATGAGCTACAACAAAGTGAGTACCTTAGCATGGGTTAGAGGTTTTGTTGGTTGTGAGATAGAAATGCTGTAAATGTCTTCAGTCAAAAACATCTGTAAAACTCACCTTTTCGTTGACATGTGAGTTTCATTGTTTGTTGTAAATTTTGATAAGTTGTGTCTTGTAATGGACAGCCATTTGGTCTGGCTTTTCAGTATTCCTCTGGGATATGGGTTCTTCAAGTCTGCCTAATATGCATGAGGATTCTGCAACTTTAATTCTACAAGTTTAAAAAGGTCTCTCGTCTAGATCTGGAGTCTGGACAACTATTTAATTCCAGCTTTAGTTGTCTCTTTAAACTTACTCGTAGGTAGGTAGTTGTTGATTTCAGAGGAAGTGAATTTTACGTCCATATCACGTGGCTCTTTAGAAGAACTCTTCCAGTTCCATGGCTTCCTGCAGTCTACAAATCTTCAACTCCTTTTGCTTCATTCCAGGGTGGTGTCTTTGGATTTAAAGTTCATATATGGATCTATGGCATAATCTAACTTTTACTGACATCCTCTCACTAAAGGGGCTTTTTACTGGATCTTCATGCACTTTGTGTGGCAAAGTTAAGCTGTGACATGCAAATATCAGAACCTGCATGAATATTTCATGCAGTAATTTGGGAGTAGGTGTTCTGGTGCGAGGGAAAGGTGGACTTCTCCAGCAATGTGTCTTTTCACTGGCAGACTTGACCAGAGTACATAGGTGGTTTGGAACAGGCCAGGATAAACTAACTAGCGAACTAGTGCTACTTCTAGTTGAAGCAATGGGCCAACGGCCATATCTTTAAAACGTCTCCACCATTAGATGTGAGAAAAAACTTTGTTGGTAGCTGCACATATTTTGGGAATCATTTTGGGAGGAAACTTCTGTAAATTCTTGGATGGAGTTGGAAAATCTGCTAAAATCCTTGATGCTCTCACCTCTGAGGCTGCTATGTCTGAAGTTCTTTTTATAGGCTCACCTGGAAAATAGACCCTCTGTACTTTGAACCTTGGTGATACCTGCAAGAACAAAATAAATGTTATATTGATGATTTTCTTTTTTGTTTTATTGTGTTTCAATCCTGTTCCCTGTAATATCAATGACTCAATGTTATGGTTCTTTCAATTTCCATTTTTGTCCCTTTATTGGGGTATCATTGCACAAGTTAGTGATTGAGTGTAGTGTTGATGATCAATAATCCATCTCAGAATTCACCGGAGGGTCAGAAGATGGTAGACTTTCGAAGAAGCCTACCTGCATACAAAGAAAGGGATGCTTTGTTGAAAGCCATATCAGAAAACCAGGTATTTGTCCTGCCACTCTTAGATTGATCTTTTCTGTCTGTTTCACGGAGTTTTGCTCTATTTTCTTGGTCCTGACATAGTAGCAAGAGCAAGCAGTGATTGGTGGGTTTACTGTGAAGATGTGGTGTTGCTGACCACTTGTTTCCCCTTTTTCTTGGTTGGCCATTGTTGTGGATCGCGTTGTCCAAGAATATAATTTCCCCCTCCCTTTGGTTAGGAGTTGTATTTCTATGAACTGATTTTACCATACTTTCCTTTTGAACATGGGTATGATAAACATGGTTTACTTATTATGTATTCTTTATTAGTCGAAATTACTTATCTCAGAAGAAATATGATAACAGGTTTCTTTGTTCTTTGGTTATTTTGCTGGCAAATATTCATATGTGCCTTTTTGCTGTCATTATCTGTCATGTGTTTGAAGTTGTTCATTTTATAGAAGCCATAAGTTTTCTAGAGATCTCTTCTGCTATAATAATGAAAATTTTATGTTTGAAAAGAATCTATACGTTTCATTTCATTACTAGAAATTAGTTTATCGACATGGTTTCTGTTTTTGAGTTTCTGCCATGTTTCCTTGAATTCTGCAGGTGGTAGTCGTTTCTGGAGAAACTGGTTGTGGTAAGACTACTCAACTTCCTCAATATATTTTGGAAACTGAAATTGAAGCTGCCCGTGGAGCAAGTTGTAGCATTATATGTACGCAGCCTAGAAGAATATCCGCTATGTCTGTCTCGGAAAGAGTTGCAGCAGAACGAGGAGAAGAACTTGGAGACTCTGTGAGTTCCCTCGTTTGTTAAAGCATTGTCATGTACTCACGTCCAAATGTTGTAGGGCATCGCTGATTAATTCTTTGCAAGTATTTTTATGCAAGTGATATGTACTATACGCCATCCCGAGTCACCTAATATCACTTACTCAGTCACTCTATATAACAACCGCCCCATTTCCACGCCAGGTTCCCCTTTTCTGAGTGAAAATCTCTCCAGTCACTACTTACCAAGATGAGAGGCCACCCAGATGACTTGTGCCTACTTTACGTCAGTTTACAGTTCATTATACGACACTAGCACAATTGTTTAGTCTTTGGATATAGTGATTTTGGTTCCAAAATCCAGATATGATTTAGCTTTATTGTATTGCTACTCAGTTTTGAATCTGGATTTGGACCAAATTCATTAATGACTACATGTCAGAAGACCAAATTAGTGGATTCTTTAAAGAATACCCATCATACTCTCTCCCTTGTCTCTTAGTCCCTATCTTCCTGCAATTGACTGATTGTTTACTTCTCACAAACTTTCTCTTCTCCAAGAGCACCATGCAGCCCTCCCAAACTCAACTCTCCTCTTGATCTTTTTCTCTCCTCCTTTTTTTGTTACCATGTAAGTCCATTCCCGACTCCTTTATCTTCTTTTTTTCATTATGGATATGGTGGCATTTGTGCGTGGGGACATGGTGCTTTCTGTATGTGGGTGCTCGGTGGTGGTGACAATGGTGGCTGCGGGGGTACTGCTGGGTCCATGATAAAGACTAAAGAGAGGGAGGGAGGCTTTGGGTTTTGGAAGGGTGGGGAGAGTACAGATTTTCTCTGACTATGAATTTGGAATTATTATCCATATCTAGATCAAATCACGGACATCAATTCAAATTTGTTCCAACATAGTACTTTTTTCTAGGAATGTATTGTTTAAGTTTTGGGATATTAACGTGCGACTATTTTTCGCATATTGCTTACAGGTTGGTTACAAAGTAAGGTTGGAGGGTATGAAAGGGAGGGACACTCGCCTTCTTTTCTGTACGACTGGTATCTTATTGAGAAGGCTGCTTGTTGACAGAAATTTGAGGGGTGTTTCTCACGTTGTTGTTGACGAAATCCATGAACGTGGCATGAATGAAGGTAGTAGTGTAACAACAGGATGCTATGTTTGCCATTTTTTTAGTTGAAATGGAAATTCTGACCAGTTGTTTTCTCTCTTTCAGATTTTCTCCTTATTGTCTTGAAAGATCTTCTGCCCCGTCGACCAGATTTAAGGCTTATTTTGATGAGTGCGACCCTCAATGCAGAGTTGTTTTCCTCTTATTTTGGTGGTGCTCCAATGTTACATATTCCTGTAAGTTATCATCACCCAAGGAATGATAATACTGAAGAGCTGTTTTGAATAGTTCTAGGAGTGTCTTTGTCTTTAACGGTGCTGTAGGTGGATGACGCTGCGGTTTTAATTTCCTTGTTTCATTCATTTGAAGCTTATGAGTTTATTTTCTTTCACATCTTTATTTACTGCCATCTGTTTTGTTGTCCAGCTATCAAAATAATGCGAGTCTGTTAAAACTATTTTTTCTTGGGATAAGAAAACTTAAAAACTAAAGTACGGTTGGGCCTTAATGCCTGAATGGTTATTCCCTCTGCTTACAGGTTACCTTGTGTGGCCCATTGCGATTCATAGCAATTTGTATTAATGAGCTAGTTTCATTTATTTATGCTTCCTTTTGCTTCCATGTCGACATCTTCTGAAATACATAAGAATTTAGTTTTGTTGTCAACTATTTGAACTCAGATTTGGTGAAACTCACATTGCAATTTGGCTAGAGTACTAGATAGTCAGAACTGATACATGAACAACAATAAATATTTTGTTGATGGTGATACACTGATACAGTAGTAATTATCATATGTCTGGAGTTTTGTTTAATTGGCTAACCCTCCTTTTTCTCTTCTTCTCCTCTCGTGTTTCTTTTGTTATATTTTTTTACAGGGTTTTACATATCCTGTCAGAGCTCAATTTTTGGAGAATATTTTGGAAACAACTGGCTACAGGCTTTCGCCATATAATCAGATTGATGACTATGGCCAGGATAAGGGCTGGAAAATGCAGAAACAGACTCTTAGAAAGAAAAAGAGTCATATTGCTTCAGCAGTTGAGGTATGAAGCGGGAATGATTTTGGAAGTTTTCTGAATTTTTTTTCGTTTTTTTCTTTACATTTTCCGCTGTTTTTGGAGCAGGATGCATCGGAAACGGCTGATTTTAGTGAGTATAGCCGCCGGACACAAGATTCATTGTCCTGTTGGAATCCAGATTCCATTGGATTCAATCTCATCGAGCAGGTCCTTAGTCATATATGTAAGAATGAAAGGCCGGGGGCCGTTTTAGTGTTTATGACTGGATGGGAGGATATTAATACTTTGAAGGATCAACTCCAAGCTCATCCTTTACTTGGAGATCCCAGCAAAGTTTTAGTGCTTGCATGTCATGGTTCCATGGCTAGCTCCGAACAGGTATCCACCATTTTGCAACTGTGCTTTGAACATGTGTCATTTCTAGCTTTATATGATTTGGACTTTACAACTTAATCTTAGCTATTGCACACCTTCATCAGACAGAAGCTTACTTGATAAAGTACTTAATTTTTGCCAGTTTTGACTCTTCAGTGAATTTCATAGATATTATTCTCTTTGAGTTTAAGCAGCCTGACTGAGGTTTAGTTTTCTTTCGTTTAATTTTTTCTCAGAGGGAGATGGTTTTGATTGGGTATCAGGGGCCAGTTTGGTCAAAAATGTTGTGGACAATGTTTGTCTGCAAAGGAATATAAGGATATCAGTTACTCTTTATACAGGAAGATGCAATCAATGTGTGGTAAGGTGGTAGGCTAGCCCTATCCCTCTTATTTTCATGAGCTAGAAACATAAGGATAGCCTCAGCTAAATGCAGGGTAGTCCATTTGCCATTCTTTAAGGGGCTGCAAATTTTTTTCCAGACGTTCAGTGCCCCTTTTAAGCGGTCAGAATATCTGTATTTCAATAATACTGATTGTCTTCCGCCCTGATTCATTTGAGAATTTTCTGATGCATTCCAAAATACATTAAACAAGGTGCCTAGGTATGTTTAAAACGTTAAGGGCCTCCAGAGGAAAGACTCAGAGCTCTGTCAATAGCATCATATAAAGGCCTCGTATGCCTTATCCACCTCTCTCTCTCTCTCTTTTAAAATTATTCGTCTGATTAAATGTTTCAGCCATTGGTGTAAAAATTCACGGGAATAGGATCTGTGTTGACGGATGCCGATCACTGTCTTCTTCTATATCTATGAGATTGAATCCTTTACTGAGGGTACTGTATGGAAGAAATCAATGGTATTAAATCAAAATCAGATTTCTGATCTTAGGTATCAGGAAACAAGAGTGTCTTTGTGAAAAGCCAAAATTTTGTGGTTAGAGAAATATTGCTTTCAGTTTTTCCACCGATAACGGGTTCTAGTTTTGTTAACGTGAAAGGACCTCACCCTTGTAAGTTAATTACATAAAAGCAAATTGTCCTTTTCAGACATTCTTGAAAGGAAACTGTTCTGTGAGTGTGCTTGATATACATGTTGATTGTTTATCATATGAATGTCTCAGAGCTACCATGTACCATATCTCAGAACTGAGTTTAGGTTCTTGGTCTTATTTAACTGACCATGTGCATACCAAACTAACCAAATCCACAAAGTAACAGTTGATTATGTCATATATTTATTTCAATGCAACTGCACACAAGATTTTCTATTCGTGTCACTGCAAAAATCTGAACGCCTTTTTTCTTTCTTGTTTTTAACTGTCAATGTCCAATTTGATCTTAGTGGTGGTTCTTTAAAACACAATCCTTCTTGTGTGCAGAGGTTGATATTTGATAGACCTCCAGATGGCATAAGGAAAATAGTACTTGCTACTAACATGGCAGAGACTAGTATTACCATAAATGATGTAGTCTTTGTCGTTGATTGTGGAAAAGCAAAAGAGACTTCTTATGATGCATTGAATAATACTCCTTGTCTGCTACCTTCCTGGATATCAAAGGCTGCTGCTCGACAGGTAAAGGAAAAAATCTTGATTTGGAAATTTCGTTGGTCTTTTACTGTTTTTTTTCTCTGCTTTCGTGTACATCAGTATTGTTACAGTTGTTTATGACACTTATTGAAGTTGTTTCAGTTGTCTTGATGTTGGTGGGGGTACTCCTGCTAATGTTATAACAAAGTCATAGTAGTGCAGTTTGTTCTTTATTATTGTTGGCTTATACAAAATCTTAGTAGTGCTACGGTGGTGGATAGTGGTCAATAGCATGATGTGGATGAGATGTGAGGGATATGTGTCATTCGGATTGGCATCTTCCATTTTGTCTTCAGCTAATCTACTTTTGGTGTACTAGCCCAGAAATTTTGGAGAACTAAGACAGGAGAAAATTTGAGAATGGTCTGAGTTTGATCCAATGTTTACTGTTTTTTGAGGCTTCCACGATCGCTGCACCTTACTGATGGATTGATGAATCATAGGACCTTATGACTTGTCAGTGGAAAGCTTTCAAAATTTATGAGTGGCTTGCTAGGGTCTTTTGACTACTGGGGTTAGTTATTAAAAAGTTCCCATGAGCTGGTGTTGAGAAAGTGGATACATTTCTTGTAGTTTCTTGAAATTGTTGGGGGAATCTGTGTGTGCTTATCTTACGTTGAGAAAAGCATTTAACCTTAATAAACTTCATGCCCCATTTCAAGAGATCTGGCTGTATTTCTTTTACCCTTCACTCCCCACTATGGTCGTAGCATCTTTGGAGACACTATTTGATGTGAAGCAAAAGGATTTAATGTTCCCTTAAGCTGATGGTTGAAATCTGTGAGCTTTATGATGTGAGCAAACTTCTCTTTTTCTTTTTTCTTATTAAACTTATGCCTGCTGAGACATGGTAAGGATTGGCATCTAAATGGAAGAAGGGTAGCTTCACTGCCTATCACTCCTATGTCTCAAGGATGTTTATGTGCTGGAGCCACTGCTATTCTGGCGCTTTGATTTATGTGTAAGAATGTGTTTCAACAGGCAGTAAGAGCCTTATAAGGAATATAGTGAAAGTAAGAGAAATAAGATATAGATGAATAAAAGGGTCAACAAAGTTCATACCAAAAACATTGTTTATGGGATTTCTATACAAAACTGAGAAAAATTGAGGGATTTTTGTACATTTTTAAATTGCTATCGTGGAAAGGTCAATTTTGTTAACCATTGATGTGAATAATAGTGTTATATCATACCTCAAATGGTAATGCTTTTGATTTTTGATTTTTATTTTCAGAGAAGAGGTAGAGCTGGCCGTGTTCAACCTGGGGAGTGTTACCATCTCTACCCACGATATGTATATGAATCATTTGCAGATTACCAGTTGCCAGAACTTTTAAGGACCCCTCTGCAGTCTCTTTGTCTGCAGATTAAAAGCTTACAGCTTGGTGGTATTTCTGAGTTTCTATCAAAGGCGTTGCAATCACCTGAACCATTATCGGTATTTTAGTGCTTCTTATGGATTGTTGTCAATCATTTACCTTTTTGTAGACCATCACTTAAGTTCATGAAATGTTACTCGTAGGTTCAAAATGCAATTGATTATTTGAAGACCATTGGAGCCTTGGATGAAAAGGAGAATCTAACCGTACTTGGTAGGGTCTCCTCTTCCTTGTTATTTCTTCCTCTCATATTCTCATCACTTGATGGTATTGTATTGACATGTTAAACTTCATGGTGTATAATATCTCATGTGATTATTCAGGGCGGTACTTATCCATGCTTCCTGTGGAGCCCAAGTTGGGGAAGATGCTCATTTTAGGGGCTATATTCAAATGTCTAGATCCAACAATGACGGTTGTTGCTGGTTTGAGTGTTAGAGATCCCTTCATGATGCCGTTTGATAAAAAGGATGTGAGTTGATAATATTTTTGGAATTGCAATTTTGTTGTGTAGAATGCCAGATTCTGAAATCACTTTTCTCAGTTAACATTGAGTTGCAGTTCTTGAGTAGCAGATTACTGAAATAGTTAGTTGAGAGGGTGCTGTTACTTGATTAATACTTGCGGGCAAGGTGATTGGTTTGTGTTCATAAATTGTAACTAGACCCTGAAAACAAAAGCGACCAATACCTGTTGAACTCATTTACCCTTGTCAATACCTTACCGGAGTGGAGCTAAACAAAACCGACCGCAGATTTTGTAGATCCAAAAATGATTAGAATGGAAATTGATATCAAATGGAACTAGCTGAACTGATCGTAACCCCAGGTAAAACAGAATTCTGACGAACCTGACCTTAAATGAAGGCTGAACATGAACCAACTGTCAGTTCTATATAAATTCATATGATGGAGAGCATGTTTGGAGGTAGGAAGAGATGGGGAAAATGATCCATGTTAAGGACTTTATTTGGGGATAAGTTCGCTTGTGTGTGTGGTGTGTGCTATTGTGTGTGGGTGTGCCGGTTTGTTTGTTTGTGAGTTGTTATTATTTGTGGCGTGTGCTTGTATGTTTGTGTGTTTGTAGAGGTGATGGGGTGTGTGTCTTTTGTGGTTTGTGTGTGTGTGTATTCCTCGAATTTTGTTATGGTCCTTGTTAGCCAACCCAATCAGTTTTGGGATTAAGGCATGTCGTTGTTGTTGTTGTGCAGATTCATATGATCATTTTTAGAATTTTTACTATAGGGAGCTTAACAAGATGCACGAAATACCTCTCACTTTGTGCACATATGACAATTCATCACCATGCACTTAGAAGTTCCACTCATAATAATGTAATATGATAGTACAAATTGGATCATACTACCAAAAAAAAAAAAAGAGAATTAGATAATGGAATGCCAATTTACCCTAGTATTATAATGTACACCTTTATATTTTAATAAATTTTTTTCAAATAAATGAACCTCAAAATTACATTAGCCCATAGGCCATAGCTAACGAATGAGTTTCAATTATTAAATTCGCAATTTTGAGTATCGAGAGAGCTGTTTGGAAGTTGATTTTTTAATCTATGAAAAAAAGAAGCTCCCTAGGCACGGGTGCCATGTTACTCAACCCAAAGTTGGCTCTAACCGATCTTGGCCCGCTTTGTAAATGACCCAATCTGAACCGAACTGAAATTCCATGTAACCTATATTGGCTAGAAGCTCAGTAAAGTCGAACAGAAAGTGACCTTAATAACATCTGATTTTTAATTTTACAAAAAAGAGAAAGCAAAATCTGTGAAACTATAACTCTCGTTTGATGTTTCAGCTAACAAGTCTTTGAGTCGTTCTTAGATGTTGGTTGTACTGATTGGTGGTAATCTAATAACATAGTTCTGAAGTTGACTGATAGAATAAATATATAAGAAGATATTGCTGAAGTTCTGGGCGGCTGCTGTTTATCACAAGGATTTTGTTTCACATTAGTATTCATGGGAATGTGTAAAATAGTGAAATCATTCCTTATCATCAGTCCTCGTTAATTTTGTTTTCTTTGACTTATGGAAACAATGTTGTCTGCCTTTATCTCTTGTTCAGCTTGCTGAGACGGCAAAGGCCCAGTTTGCTGGTCGTGAATTCAGTGACCATCTTGCCATTGTTCGAGCTTATGACGGGTGGAAAGAGGCTGAAAAGCGATCTTCTGGGCATGAGTACTGTTGGAGAAATTTTCTATCTCTTCAAACTCTCAAAGCCATAGATTCCCTCCGGAAGCAGTTCTTTTTTCTACTGAAAGACACTGGTCTTGTTGACCTTGATAAAGAAAGGTCTAATATGTGGAGCCATGATGGACATCTTGTTCGAGCAATCATCTGTGCAGGCTTGTATCCTGGTGTTTGTTCACTTGTGGTACGTAACTGCATTAACTATTTTAGTGTTCTTCAAGTTTCTTTGTTGGTTGTTTTGGTGAGTCATTATCTTATTTGAACCTCTGTGTTGGCATGTTTCTGTTCTTTGTACTAGCTAGTAGCCTTGGAGTTCTGTGCTATGGTCTGATTTTTTTTTTTTCATGTGGTGATTTACCTAAATCAGCTGTTTCCAAATTTGTTTGCCAGAATAAAGAGAAGTCTATAATGCTAAAAACGATGGAGGATGGGCAGGTTCTTTTGTATTTGGTAAGATTCAACCATCATTTTACCTTTCACGGGCATTCAAATGGAATCCAAATACTGATACTACGTGTTCTTCCTTGCACAGAACTCAGTAAATGCACAGGAACCCAGGATACCATACCCATGGCTAGTTTTTAACGACAAGGTGAAAGTCAATTCAGTCTTCCTTAGGGATTCGACAGCGGTCTCAGATTCTGTGTTGTTACTGTTTGGAGGAAAGGTTTCAAGGGGTGGGCTGGTATGAACGTTTGTCATCTATCTGTTTCTAGAACTCTCTATAATGACTCTGTAACTCTCTAATAATTTTTCTGGTTTATTTACCTATTTTCCTGTAGGATGGACACCTCAAAATGCTGGGAGGATATCTAGAGTTCTTCATGAGACCTGCATTAGCAAATATATATTTGTTTGTAAAGAAAGAGCTCGAGGAAGTAATTCAGAGAAAGGTTAGCTCTAAAAGACTTGTTTAGTTCCTGCCTCTTATCTTCTGAATCATTTACCTTGGCATCATATTTTTTTTGTGCATCAACTGCTCTCTGTCCAGAACGATTGATCTTATGGTATTAACCGTTCTCTTTGGCTAGAGTGGACTGAATTGAGCCTAAAACTCAATCTTACTTAAAATTGGTTAACTCCTGAGGTGAACTTCATGAAATTGAATTGAATTGAATATTGTAGAACTGAAAGGCGTGAAAGCTTAGGGAAATAAGTCCCCTAGAATGCTGCCTTATTGAGATTACTACATAGTTGGCAGCGAGGGTTAACGGAGTCTCTTATTCTTTCCCCATCTGTATTTGGAGGATTGGAAAGGGAAGAGAAATGAGAGTGCTAATTACTTCCTACTTTTAGTGCTTTATTATGCCTTTTTATAGTGTAAATGTTGTACCTGCAGCTTGTGGATCCCAAATTTGACATTCAATGCCACGAGGATCTCTTGTCAGCAGTGAGATTGTTGATATCAGAAGACATGTGTGAGGGTAGATTTGTCTATGGCCGTCAGTTACCAGCATCCGCTAAACAGTCAAGTGCACCTTCTAAAAAGGTTACTAAAGCAATAGATGCTTCGGTTGGTCAGACTGGAGACGATAACTCAAAGGGTCATTTGCAAACTTTGCTTTCAAGGGCAGGACATGAACCTCCCACCTACAAGACAAGATCACTGAAACACAACCAGTTTCGTTCTACTGTTATTTTCAATGGCATGGAATTTCAAGGCCAACCTTGTTTTAGTAAGAAGCAGGCAGAAAAGGATGCAGCTTCGGAAGCTATACAATGGTTGATGGGTGGTACACCTTCATTTAAGGGAGATATGGATCAGTTGTCAACGTTTATGAAGAAAAGCAAGAAGAGGCAAGGCAAAGGAATATAACTTGGCGCGGGATTATAAACCATACACGGCAGAACAAGTTCAATACGTATTTCATTGGGTTTCAAAAGATGGGAGTTTCATCTTCCACCAATCAAGGTTTGAAGACCGACAACAGCTCTTAGTTATCATCTGGAATACGGGAGCCAAATGGGCGCAGCCATGTTGACTGTTCTTTTGGCATAGGCTACTGTGGCAATTCCTCCAAAAACATCTAACGGACGGGTTCTACCCCAAAAGGAGAACAGTATACCGTACGTTATTTGGAAAGAAATGGTTGCCGAGAGGTTTATCCTTTCAACTCATTTCTACTTCACGGTTGCTACATGCATTGGTGATAGCTGCCGTCTCTGCTGTAGAGACTGTAGATAAATTGACAGACTACAGGGATTTGAGTGAAACAAGGGAGAGGAGGGGAAAGAAGTGGTCGGGGAGGGGCAATTATACATGTATTAATCTTACGGAGTATGTAATTTTATATCATCTAGTCTTGTAGATATATAAAAGCCCCTTGGAAGGCTCTACCTTGCATTTCGCTGCAAGCAAACCGGAGGTGTATATGATGTTTGTGGCTCCATTGATGATAATATTGTCTCATGCTGTCATCACTTTTGTCCTCTGATCACTTGAGAAAAAAGAATAAGCAGGTGCAGGTGGTTTATGTTGGTGGATTATTTTTGGGTTTTGACAAGATTGATCTTCATACATACAGGCTACAGCCCTCATAACCTCCTCTCGTAGTTCATGCAGTCATCCGAATTGCTTCATTCTATGTCACAGTTTTTAAATTTTTATTTACAAATATCTCACAATGTTGTTTCAGCTTTTAATTGGAACGGTGCCGATACCACAATGTTGTGTCATGACAATCGAATGCAAATGTGCAAATAGAGAATTTACCTTCAACCTACACAAAACCACAAATTTCAAAAGGTGAGCTTTGAAAACGCACTATATATCCACACTAATTGACTACATAGTACAACTAACAACCACGTCTACAAGCTTAAACATGCAACACTGTAAATTATCCGGTGTGCTATCACATCATAAATGTTTCATAATAGAGTAATCATCAACTTGATAAAAGTAAACGTAGCGGAAGCATAAGATCTTAAGATCATAGTCAATAGCAGTTGTTATAAGAGAATATCTCATAACTTCACCTTCATAGATAAGGATCAATGTCCATAAATGTTTAGTTAACTTGGGAAACAAACATCAATAATAACGTTGGGACCTTCTGTGGTAAGCCCCTCACACCGATTAGGCCAAACAACTTAAGGGTCTTCATGCAGAATAACTTCTCGTTTCACTTTACGTAACGTTCTTTATAAGTTATGGATAAGAGTTAACACTTCATAATCAGTGATTCAGTTCAGACGAATAAGGGTTTAACATGCAATTTATATTTGAATATGTTCTAATTCTAGTTCTAGTTCTAGATCTAGTTCTTCCCAATATAATACGGAGTAGTAAGTAGTAAAATATCTTATCAAATTCTCTTTGGCTTACCTCTTTCGTTTCTATTGAGCTCAATTCTACCTAACTTAAGTTAGTCATTTGAACTACTTCCTCCACATTTCTAAATCACGGGAAATTGAATTGTTGAGGACGAGCTAACTTGCAAGTTGTTTGGTTATCAAGAAATCATAAAAAGTAATTCCTTGAAAGTTCCATTTCACCATTTTGGGAGAAATTTAGTGAAACTTATGCATTATTTTGTTCATATTTATAAACCTGAACAAAAAAATTGAAGAGAATTGCAAATAAATAAAAAATGAATACAATTAAAATTATAACTAAAACTTGGTTAAATTAGACTGAAATTAACTAAACTTACTGAAAAAAGAGAACCGTAGCATTATAGATGAATAAACATAGCCTTACGTCCCATATGTGATTTCAGAAAAATTAGTATGAACCCGTTTCATATATGAGACGAGGTCACTAATGGCCGATGGGGATAACTAATGACCACCAATGGGTTATTAATCAACCTTTTAACATCATTATTTCTCAATCTAATTTTACACAAGTTTTTGTGATGAGATTTTGGTAAGTTGGACTTTATCCATTATTTTTAATGAAATGATTTCATGTATTTCAACCAAACAATTTAGCTCCTTTAAAAAAAAATTCTAAAAAAATCTAGCTCCTTTTAAGGCAATCTATTTTTTTTTTTTTT